>JAEQBH010005526.1:0-118291 GCA_016808115.1 Tetrastigma voinierianum | reverse complement strand
ATGCCATAAAGAAAATAAGTTGATAAAGAGATTACGTGTAATTACCTTTGGGCAACTAGGTTTATTATATCCTGATTGCCTACATATTTGTTCAATGTGAATTATATATGCATTTTGAGTGTGTTTTTCATGTATTTTTATAACTCAAATGCTTAATTCACATCCTTATTCAACCATATTACACTAATCCCCCATTCTACAATGTTTTTGAAGAATATGAAAATCAAGAAAATGAAAAGCTAATTGAAATGAAGGCAGAACTAGAGAGAGGAGGCAAGACCTATAGGAGAATCTCTCGGGTTTGCCTAGGTGTAGGCGATCCTCGCCTAGGCGTAAAGGTTCGCCTAGGCTAGAAATGGCTCACCTAGGCAATCCAGTGATCAGTGTGAAGGCTCATGAAGATAGCTCTCAAGTTCGCCTAGGCGAACTTGGCCTCGCCTTAGCATAGGGGTTCGCCTAGGCCTAGCTTCCCTTCACCTAGGCGAAGGACCACCATCAGCAGACGAAGACATGTGTCTTCACCTAGGTAAAGAATGTCAGGCTAGAATATGAATATTCTATTTTCAGCCCAATCATTGGCCCATTTCCCAAGGGGTATATATACTACATTTGTCTTCGACGTAAAAGATGGGAGACTCGAGAGGAGGCAGCTAGACCGCCAATTTTAGGGTTCTTCTCTCTAGACTTAGATTTTTCTAGGGTTTTTAGTTTTGACTTGATTTTGAGCTCATTTGTGGAGCTGTGTTGGAGAATTCAGCTGCTGGGGGACATCTTGTAGTAGTAGATCTGAGTTTTGGATGGGATTGATTACAAATTGTTTTGTATTCCTTAACTTTATTTTGTTTCTTAATCGTTCAGTACCTTATTTGGTGCAAATATGGTATTATCGGGTTTTGAGGCTACTATGAGTGGCTAATATCTCCCCTAGGGTTGGTTGTTGAAGTTGGTGGTAGACTTAGGGTTTTTATTGTTCGATTTGTATGCATCCATATTTGTGTTGAGGTTGTATGTTTGTGAATATTTGATTTTTCAATGTTTTTCCTAATTGTTATATGTTAGAGGATGAAATTAAAACCTAGAGCTCAAGGGGTTCCAAAGTGATAGTTGGAGCTATCCCCTTAGGAATTAGTTTCCACCTTTAGTATCCTATAATTGTTAAAACCTAATTAACTTAATCAAAGAAATCTAGGGAACTAGGAATGCCTAGTACTGTGTGGATTTTATTAAGATGGACAACATGCAATCTTATGTGAAGATCGTAAGGATCGAAAGTAGATTGATTGAAACATAACGCAAGATGTTCTATTGCAAGGACCGAAAGGAGGCCAATAGAACTCCCAAGGACTAATTCGCCCTAGAACCAATATTACATTTCAGACTTGGAAGGACCGAACATAGAATAGGAATAGAGTGTAAGAAATCGAGGGCAGACACGAAAGTGTAAACCTCGTATCGTATTCCTTGGGTAAGCACAAGGATGTCTTCACGTTAATCGGTATCTTGCGTTTTTTAAGTCACAAACCCACCCATGGATGCAACCGGCCCTAGCATTAATCATTAGAGTTTTTCTTCCAATTCACTTCACATATTTGTTGATTTTCAAGCTTTAGACTAGTTTCTTTTTTTAGTTTTAAATTCCTGGTTGATCATCATCAAAAATCAATTTTATTGCTTGGATAGTGAAATGTCTTTAGTAATTTATGAGGTGCTTAGTCTCCAATTAAACCAATTTTCCCTGTGGTTTAAATACTTTGGGTTTTTTAATTAAAAGTCACTATATTACTTGTGATCCATTACACTTGGATTTAGTTGTTTATGCCAAAATTTATATATATGCAAATAACTGAATAAGTTTTTGGTGCCACTGTCGAGGAAAAGCGTGGTTTAAGTGGAATGGATTAATATTCCAACAAAAGAGACATTCGCTAATTTAAGCAAAAATCTTTTTTTGCAGGAGTGTTATTTTATTGCTCTTATTTTCAATTGTAGTTTTAATTTAGTTTCATTTGTATTTAGTTTCTTTGCATACGTGTTCTAGTGTTATTTTTTAATTTCAGGTACAATTTTACATGCCAAGAAAATCCAACACTAAACTACTACCGTTCGATCCTAAAATAGAAAGGACTTTGTTCAAACGAAAGAAAGTGGAAGCTGGTAAAGAAGAGATGGAGGATCATAACAGTGATAGGTTCAGTGAGGGTCATTCGGACCATAATGAAATACCTGGACTTAGAGAACCAACAATTGGGGATTGTTGGCATCCTATGATGAATGAAGACTATTTAGGAATTTGCCATCATCCGATAGATGCAAATGTTTGGGTTAAAACACCATTGATCAGCATGGTCCAGCTGACAATAGTTTGGGGGTAGCCCTTTGAAGATCCCAACGAACACTTGTGATTTTCTTGATTATGTGGCATAAATTAAGATGAAAGGAATTGGATCCTACGCGTAATCAAGTTGACTTTCCATTCTCTTTGAGGGATAAAGCTAGAAATTGTTTAACATTTGATGCCTAGTTTGATTGACACTTAGGGGACTCTCGTTGAAACATTTTTGACCAAGTTCTTTCCATCTCAATTGACCTCACAATTCAGAGCTAAAATCACGTAGTTTCGACAAGGTGAGTAAGAAACGTTGTATGATGCATGGGACGATTTAAGGAGTTGTTGAGAGATGCCCACATCATGGGTATAAACGTGCCAAGTGCAGATTTTCTGATAGCTCTGTTACTTTCGACAAAGGGCTTTAGTCGATCACGGCTTATTGGGCTCTATCACGATGAAAATAGCACGAGAAGCTAATTTGATGTTTGAAGAGCTGGCCAAAAACAATTACCAACCTCCTTTTGAGAGAGGTGATGGTAGAAGGCAAGGAGGTATCCATGAAATTGATAGAATATCATATTTGGAGGCAAAATTTTAAGCGTTGATGACTAGATTGAATCAACAAGCTCCAAAGGAGCCAACTCTTGGTGAGATTGCTTACATGCAAAGTCAGAATGCTCAGTGGGCGAACCTCCACTCTAGATTGAAGGCGTCAATTATGAACAATAGGAGCTACATTTTGCCCCAACAACAATTTACCTTGACTCACATTACCATGCGGGACTGGGAATGAGTTCATGAGCCCCATCGACTTAGCACCACTAGAATTTCTCAGGATTCAAAATCCAAGGGCCTCGAGTTCCAATTATCAAGCAAACCAAAGGAAAACTAGAGTGAATGAGTTGTTAGTGGCAATGAATGAAATGAGAAAGAGCAACAATCACACCTCACACAGTTGGGAAACAATCAGCTCACCTTTGGAATGCACATCAAAGGGTTAGAGAATATTCAAGCAACCATGGGGACATGCATGAAAATTCTAGAGAATAATGGATCGAGCATCGAAACTTTGCATGAAGAACATGGAAACAAAGCAGGCAATCTTGGAGCATCTCTCGAATATGGAAACACGAAATGGGTAAATTGGCTCAATCTGTGAGAGAACAACCCCCAAAATTATTTCTAAGTGACACTGAAACCAATCCGAAGCAATGTATGGCTGTCATTTTAAGAAGTTTGAAGGAGCTGAATGAGCCCTAAAATGTTGAAAAAGGTAAAGACCAAGTGCAGTAGGAAATTCCAGATGCTAAAAAAAAAAAAAAAATCTAAAATTGAAGAGAATATGGAAGCTGAAACTGAAGTGAACAACAAAGGAGAACAACAAAAATTTGATGAAGTGGTCCTGAGAAGAATTATTTTTTCTGAAAACCCTCCTTCATACACTCCTCCTTTACCATTCCTCATAAATTCGAGAAAAACCAGTGAGATACTCATTTTCCAAGTATCTAAACATGTTCAAGAAACTTGAGATAAATATTCTGTTTTCCAATGCTCTTGCTCAAATGCCTAATTACATGAAATTTATGAAGGAGATAATGAGCAATAAAAGGAAGCTAGAGGCATTTGGAACAGTAAACTTGTTTGAAAATTACAACACAATCATCCAACGGAAACTCCACAGCTTAAATATTGACGGTTTCACCATGCATGCGTGTCAGGGAACATAACTTCAACAAAGCATTATGTGATGCAGATTGCCCGACTATCAATTTGGTGCCATACTTAGTGGAAAAGAGGCTGAATTTGGGAGAAATAGAATCAACGGCTCTACCACTTCAAATGGCCTTTAGATCTATGACTTACCCCGAAAGGAATTATTGAGGATGTTGGTTAAAGTCAACAAATTCATTTTTCTCGTGAATTTCTTTGTGTTAGATATGGAAGAGGACAAGGTAGCTCCGACAATTTTGGGAAGACCCTTCCTTGCCACTGGTCAAGCACTAATTGATATGAAAAATGGGGAGTTAACACTGAGAATTAGCGATGACCAAGTGAAGTTCAATCTTTATAAAGGTATGAATTTCCTAAGTGATGAAAACGCAAGTTGCATGAGAATAGACACTTTTAGAAATGCTTTATGATTTTGGGAAGAGAATTTCACTTGAGTAATGCTTAACAAAATCAATTTCCATAGAAAAATTCAATATTGAATCATCATCAACTACAGAACTAATCAACGATCTTTGGGTGTGGCAGCACCATTCTGGGGATCCAGTTGACCCACATAGTCAACCTCACAATTTGTGGATGTCGGATGGCCGACACCACTCCGATGAGTCCTTTTTCCAGGTTCAGGATTTAATGGGATCTTACTGTGGGAATCCATTCATATATTCTTGACCTTTGTAGCCTCTCATCTTCGCGTGGTTCCCCCTCAGGTAAAGCTGTTATAATTACCATCCATACCTAATCTTCTGTCTCTCTTCTGTGTTTTTAAGGATGTATTATCTCTGTAAGTGTCCAGAATTCATCTGTCTTTCATCTCTCACTGCCTTTCTCCTTCTACTATGGCCCTCACGTGTTGTTGTCTCCTAAACCGCTCTGCACAATGTTCCTAATGATTGTGACTAGTGTTGTCTGGGACCTCCCACTTCAGTGTACTCTTGTTGTACTAACTTGTGATGATTAGGTCACTGATACTCCACCTAAATCCCAAATTCTGACCCTCACATATGAAACTTAGTTCCAAACAAATACTACTTTGATCATGGGTGCCCTTCATTAATCAGTTGGATTAATCTCAGAAGTTGTTGCTTTGGTACTCTGAAAACGGACTAGCCCATTTCTGGCGTTGGTGGGGATCCACTTAGGTTCACATATTATCTAAATTGTCATTGTAATTCAGGTGTTTGATTCTTCTCAGTTTCTTTGTTGTGTCTTTGAAACATCTTTATGCAGTTTCAATTTGCTCACAGTATATTACCCAGCTCGTTGCATATGTCTACTAATCAGTGCATTATGATATTAAGATCCATTACAAACAAACATGTTGATTGTGTGAAAGCGACCCTTTAAATATTAGGTATCTGTGGATAGACCCGATTGTTCTCAGCGTATCTTCACTTTACATTGGGTTACTGGGGGCGACTTCAGGCCTGACTGAGTTTCCCAGAGGTTTTCCATGCTACCAGTTCACATACTGGGAGGATAAGAGACTCCCAATCATTTGTTGACCTCCAATATGTCAATGCATGCAGGACCACCAGTGGTGGTCATCAGTGTGGAAAATTTACCTTCAGGTGTAAACTCTAGCCCAGATCTCACATCTTGCTCCCTTTGTGCTCAGTGGCACCTCCGCTTGGACGGGGTGAAGCAGTTCATGGGTTGAAGGGTTGGGTTGCTCTGTGTTTTTTCTCCCCTCCGTTCTTGGGTTCAGTTAAGAAGAATACTGTACTTCACCCAGCTATACCACTTTATGCTTCCTTCAGTTGTTTGATTCTCTCATGTTGTTTCCATCACCAGGAGTCCTGCCATTTGTTTCCTTGCTCTCGTTTCATTCAGTCACCTTTGTTACTTGGCTTGGATGACCCTCGCATCTGGGTGACTCAAGATAACACCTGGCTGCACCTAAATGAATTGAGGCCTCCTCATGGGTTAGACTAAGTCAGCCTGTTTATTGAGGAATAATTCAGTTGTCTGTTTGAATCTTGAGGATCTTGGAAAGATTTGGATTGTTATTCCCAAGCGACTCTCCCCCAAAGTAATTAAATTTTCTGAGTTTATTTTGACCCCATTTGGCGTCATATTGCAAAGAAAAGCTCAGATTGTTTGTTTAAAAAATTCAAGTTGGAAGAAGTAACCCACCCCAGTGATACTTATTCACTAAGTTCAGTGCCATGGGTTCAAGTGCAGTGTAATGATGAGGCATTTTCTTGGAACATAGAATATTTTAAGGGAATAAGTCCCTCAATCTGTATGCATAAGATTTTAATGGAAGAGGGACACACCACATCTATCGAGCATCAAGGGCGGCTCAACCCCACAATGAAGGAAGTTTTGAAAAATGAAGTATTAAAGTGGCTTCAAGCTGGGTTTATTTATGCTATTTCCGATAGCCCTTGGGTGAGTCCGTAAGTGGTACCCAAAGAGAGAATGGCCGTGATTGAAATAAGAAAAAATGAGTTGTTATCCACTCGAACAGTCACGAGTTGGAGAATATGCATTGATTATTGAAAACTCAACACGACAACAAGGAAGAACCACTATCCATTACCCTTCCTAGATCAAATGTTGGATAGACTTGTCGACCATTCACATTATTGCTTCCTAGATGGTTATTTGGGGTATAGTCATATTACGGTAGACCCAAAAGACCAAGAAAAGATGACCTTCACTTGTCCATATGGAACATTCGCCTTCAAGAGAATGTCTTTCGGGTTGTGTAATGCTCCAGTAACCTTTCAAAGATGTATGACTGTTATTTTTCAGATATGATAGAAAACATCATGGAAGTTTCATGGATGATGTTTTTATATATGGGAATAGTTCTGCAGAAATGTAGGGAGAAAAATATGGTGTTGAACTAGGAGAAATGTCATTTCATGGTATAACAAGGTTTATGCTCGGACATTTTATTTCATCTAAAGGGATGGAAGTCGATAAAGATAAAATAGCCACAATTAAAACCCTTACCCCACCAACTACAGTGTGAGGCATTCGTAGCTTCTTAGGTCATGCTAGTTTTTATGGTAGATTTATCAAAGACTTCTCAAAGATTGCTAAGTCATTGTGTAAGTTGCTAGAAAAAGATGCGATCTTCAGTTTTGATGAAGCCTACATGACAGCTTTTGAAGAAATAAAGAACAAATAGATTGAAGCACCTATTGTAGTTGCGCTTACTTAGAACGAACCATTTGAGATAATGTGGGATGCAAGTGACTTTGCAGTAGGGGGTATATTAGGGCAAGAAAATGTTCAAGCCAATTTACTATTTATAAATTAAAACTCTTAATGATGCTCAGGAACACTACATGACCACAGAAAAGAAATGTTAGCAGTATTATACTCCTGTGACAAGTTCAAACCGTATATCCTTGGCTCCAAGGTGACTTTATTTATGGAGTAGCAATTAGATACCTCATGTCAAAAAAGGTGGCTAAACCAAGATTAATTCGTTGGGTTCTATTGCATCAAGAATTTGACATTGAGATCAAAGACAAGAAAGGAAATGAAAATGTAGTTGCAGACCACTTATCTCGGTTGGAAGCTGTTCGTGGACCAAATGATGTATACAAATTTATGACAATATTACCAAAGGACTATTGTCTAATCCCCGACAACGGCGCCAAAAACTTGTTCGTGGTCCAAATGATGTATACAAATTTATGACACTATTACCAAAGGACTATTGTCTAATCCCCGGCAACGGCGCCAAAAAACTTGTTCGTTATATTTCTTTTCAATTATATTGATTAAAACGGTTTCCTTAAGAGTAGATAAATTTCTTTCTGGTTTTGATCCATGATTCTGCAAGTGTACAGGTCGAACAAGTAATAAAGTGGATTTAAGTCCGAGATATCAATCCACAGAGATCTGAGAATTCTCGATGCTTCTACGACTACTCGAAGCTCCCATACTATTTGGACTATGATTTGCAATCGATATATTCCTAGCAACCTTTAAAATAATAAAAGAATAAAGATATGTAAACTAAGAACAAAATGAAATGATGCTTAAACTAAAATATAAAAAAAAAATTAAAAAAAAATTAAAGAACTAAATGGTCGATTAGCTTTAAAGGGAGCATTGAAAATAAAACTACGGCCAGCGAAACATCGATTCTGCCAGATAATACGTAAATTTGAAGTCGCCAGACCTGATTTACATCCGTCCAAGGAAGATGGTAATGCCATGTGGATTTCTCCTTAGCGACACATTTCATCATCTAATCTTCCCTGTTTCTTTGAAACGAGTTAGATAACTACTTTTAATACGAGTTGCCTTGTGCAGGTATTTTCTTTTCAATACTTCATTCCCGAGAACATGGGTACATGAAGCCTTAGCTCCTAAGACATAGGCTAAGCATGGGTTTACAATATACTGGTTTCTCATCCTCAAAATTGGAACAATTCATTCTTTCCTTGATTAGATCCTTGCTAACACGAGATTGAACTTCTTTGGCTTCGAATCGGCGAACTCTGCTCATTTTAATTGATAAGTCATTCAACTCATTCTCAATTTCAAGTGAGAAGAAGATTTATAGATTATAATTCACAAAGCCCATTAGATCCCCAATATTAGGTTTGTATACCCTTGAGAAATTGTTCAATACTCTCAGGAATGCCTTCTCTGTGTCACTCAGAGGGCCTCCTGGAAATCAGAGCGTGAAACAATCCTATTACAAGTATAGGACATTGATATTTGGATCGAATACAAAAATAAACAAAACCGACCAAAGCCAGTTCGAGGCGAAGTTCAATAGACTACGATTAATTTCTATAGGAAGATAGAGATTCTAACAACGAGTAAATTCAGCGAGCGGGTTTCTAAATTCGCCGTTACACTTCTTGGTAGCTCTGATCAAAGAAATTCTTGTATCCTCCGAGCGGAAGTTCGAGATTCCAAAATTTGTTTGGACTTCAAAGCGAACCGGCGATAATTTGAAGAAAATAACGTGCATTCGGCTTCAACTTCAATAACTAACATCAAATCCGAATTTCAAATGAAATAACAATCTACTCTAATTTAATCTAAAATAGCGACAAAACAAAGAAGTAAGCAGAAAATTAAAATACAGGCCGCCCGACTGCAGGACTTCTAGTTACGGCGCCAAGAGCACTTTCATACATGTGACTGCTCGTTTACTATAAGGTTACGAGGTTAGGCCCTAACTTCGATGCACTTCCTTGTGGGTTTCAAAATAACTAGCCCATTTGTTTGTTCATGCCGCGACTTCATTTGTGTGTCGTGATATTGACTTGATGTCGCGACCTCTCTTTCACGTCGTGACTTCCTTTGATGCGCTTATAATTTGTTTTGATGTCGCGACTTCAATCCCCATACATCGGGACTTCACCTTTACGCATTGAGCTCTTTTGAGGTCGCGGAAGCTTTATTTTATCGTGACTTGTCTTGACATCTTGGATCCCGATGTAGCGGCAGCTAAATGATGTCGCGACCTCCATTTTCACGGTGATGTCGCGGTGCGAATGATATCGCTACCATGATACCTTCACGGTGATGTCGCGACCCTTTGAAGGGCGTCGCGACATCTTACGACTCGATGTTGATGTAAATTTATCCCTTCAGTATCGCGACCTCTATGTTGGTCTCTTTGAAAATCTTTTGTCGCGACTTATTGATGTCACGTGCCTCCATGTCTCTTTGCTAAGCTTTCAGATACATCGCTGACCTCGATGGTGTCGCGACATCATGTCCGCTTCTTCATTAATTCTTGGTCGTCTGATTTGGAGTTTCTGTTGCGAGCTTGGTGTTATTCTTCATTACTGTCAAGGTCGCAACATCAAGTCCTTTTCAAAATTAGTTGCGGCTTCTTTTACTTGAGAAGGCTTTTCTTATGGCTTTGAAGACAGCTCCTTGTCGCGACCTCATGGTGGTATTATGACATCATTTATCTCCTTTTGGTGTCGCGACATCGCAATGATGTCGCGACATGAACTTCTTCATTTGACTGCTTCTTTTAATCTCCACCAAGTCATATTTTGTCTCAACTTCCTTCTTCAGGTTACGACTTCACTTGTTCACTCTTCAGTTTCTTCTTCAAAGCCAAATTTGTTGATGTCGTGACTTGGAATTCTTTAGACGCACTTCTGTCGCGACTTAAATTCGATTTTGACTTCAATTACAACTGCTGTTTGATTTCTTATGATTTTGCTAAAATTTGATTTTCTCTTGTATTTTCACAGAGTGGAATTTGAGTAAATTATCGAGTTTTCTACGAGACAATTCATCATTATTCTCCTTATAAACTCGAGAAAAATGGATTAAAAATCCCTAATGAGTTTTTGAACTCATCAAATTCCTCCAAACTTAAAATTTTGCTTGTCCCCAAGCAAAGAAAAGAAGAAATTGTTTGTCCTCAAACAAATAAGCTTAGAAAATTTTTAAGGACATTTTTCTGATTTATTCCATAGTCTTTCTCATTCCACCCTTCTAATCTGGAATTAAAAGATATCACTATTATTTCAAATTTCAGTTTGATGCAGAAGCAGGCATAGTGTACTTTTTATTACGAATTTCTTGATAAACTAATGTATTTAAGCAGTTTATTTAACAAGTCTTGTTCTATGTGTGTGTGCGAGTCATCAATCCTTTTCATATTCATATTTGAATTAAAATTAATCTTAAGGGAGTTTTCTTAGATTGTTTATCAAAGTCCCATATGCTTGTTTTCATATTGATCTCCACTAATGTAGGTAAATTCATAACCCCAAAATCAATGATGTCTTTCAGGCTTGTAATGTTGGGCTTAGGTAATTGGGTAGATAATGGAAAAATTTAGGTTGTAAATTACCCAGTTTCCATCTTCTCTCTACATTGTTGCCTCCAACTTTCACCTTTTTCTTCTTTGTTCCTCTACGGTTCTCCTCGATCTTAATCGATTCCTCTTTTGAATTCTTTTATAGATTTCAACTTCCATATGTACTTGATTGACCGAGATTCCTTTGTTCTTTAACTCCTTTGCTTTTATTTCTCTAAGATTTGGAATAGTGCAATGTTTTGTCTTCTTCGGCTTTCCTATTACTCTTAGGGAACTTTGACTCTTAACTCCAGTACAGTTGGCATTAGGGTGCTAGGTGTTAAAACACCCCTCTGACTTAATTGTTCAGGAAATAGGCCACAAGACAAAACTTATTCCTTATTTACTAGCTTCTGTTTCTTTACTTCTTGACCCCTTCTTGTCAAAATTTGGAAATATTATTCCCCGAACATTTCTTCCTTTATACTCTAAACTTTCATTAGAAGCCCGGATAATTTAGGTTGTTTACTCTGAGGTTTGTGCAAGGAAGAATTTAGTTTCAGACTGTTGTTTATTGAAGAAATAAGGCTTATTTGGCTCAAATCGAACTAGAGAATATGCTTAAAAGCATATTGTACGAGGTAGGCTTAAAAAAAAAACTCAAGGCTGCCAGGATGGCCTCTATCATTTTCATGTTGGTTGTTTTTCACCTAGATTTCGCACTCAATCAATAATCAAACGGGTTCTAGGACTATGGACTCTAAATCACGAATTCCCCGAGAAAAATGTTCCTAATTCTGTCAAAAGTTTCCATAAGTTTGTTGGCCAGATGTATTATTTCTTCAAGACTTGTACTTATTCCTTGTCTACTTACATTATTTTAACCAAGTATTTGTTCCATCGGCAATAACTAGATTTTCCAATTTTGCAACTAAGGCGAATTTAAACAGAACAGTAAATACTCCTAATTCCAGTTTCTTTATTCATTACTGATTCTTTCCAAAATTTACACATTCAGTTTATCTACAGTGAGCTACTTCCAACTGATTCGATTATGATATTCAGAAGCATTTCATTCTTGAACTAAATCCTAATGTTATTCTCCTAAAGTCAAGCAAAAGTAACAATACAATCCTATTTTAAACAAGCAAACATTTCCTTTTTCACAAATTTTCTTATTTTATTCAAGATGTGATGCAAGAGTTGAGAACAACAATCAGGAAGAGAGGAAAAGAAGGATAAATCAATGGGAGGATCATCTTTTTCTTTTTGGGGGAGGAGTAAAAATGTTGGGAGGATCCAGATCAAGAGTAGCCAAACTAGGAGAGAATTTGGGGAATTTCATTTCCATTCTCTTCTTCTTCTTGTCATTCTCCTTTCTCATTCTTGAGGATTAATTCATTTGTGAGATCAATCTTCTTGTTCAGATCATCCTGTCTCGTGCCCAGTGTGTTCGTTGTGCGTTCCATTTCAGTCATGACTTCTAAAAATTTGGAAAGATTGTTATTGATCAAATCCAAATTTTCAAGCCAGCCTTTTCTTCTGAAGGCATCTTTGTTGTCAAGCTCTTGATCTCTTGTCTTTCATCATTTTCTCAAAATCCTTGAACATTGACATGTATAGGAACTTGAATCCCTTGATCTGCTCCTTAGTCTTGGCTTCTTGATTTGAATCCCTTTCCTTTATGAGTTTTAGGAGTTGAGAATCACGATCATACTGATTGTTGTAGAATGATTCATGGCTTAGCTTTAACTTCTTGTTAGATCTTGATCTGCTGCTCCACATTCCTTCTTAAATTTTCCTCTTGTGCTCGGGGATCTTTTTCATCTGCTCTTCCTTCTTGCTCATCTCTTATTCCCATTGTTGATCTCTTCTTTTCATCTCAGCTTCATATAATTCTTCTCTTTTGTTCATCTCCTCTTCCCATTGTTGATCCTTCTCTTGATTCTTTTCATAAACCTCTTCTACGAACTTTTCTTTGGAGGTTCCATTGCTCTTCTCTTTCTTCCATACTCTTTTGAATGGCGCTTAGCATCTCCATTATTTGATTATTCTCACAGGCTCCCTAGAGCTTTCACTGGAGTTCTCTATCTTGTTCATAAAGGAGGAGAGCTGGCCCTTTAGGGTTGAAAAATCTATAGGACTTAGTAACCTTGTTCTCTTGTCATCGGCAAATATGAAGGTATTCTCTTCGGATGTAAACACGAATCTTCTTCTTCGATGCATAGCTTGAGTGTGTCCTCTTCCTGCCTTGTATTAACATCTTCTTCTCTCGAATCTGCTTCTATCATACCCCATTTTTTTCTTTGATTTCTAGGCCCTTTGCTCACTCACAGCCAGTGAGTGACATTGGCATTCTTCTTCTTCTTCGTTCCTTTCACACCGGCCTAAGCATAACCTTGTGATAGTCGGATGAGGATCAAACCTCTTTTGTTCCCTTCATGGTACCTCATTATAGAATTTTCAATAACTGTTCCAGCATCAATCTTGTACCCCTTCAGTATAGCATAGAGAAGGATTGCTTCTTGTTCTCTTATTGTGCAGACATGCTTGGTAGGACCATAACGAGGCGAGTAGGAACCACACTTTTGCCTCTTCTGTCCGTCTCACCTTTCGGGGTCTTTTGCTCTCCTTTTCCTTTTTTCCACTGCCCTTTATCGTATGTCAATTTTCTCGCAATCTTCTCACGGTTAGGGTTGTTCATCAACTTCTTAATTTTGATCCCTTTTTCTGCCCTTCCATTCCATACATTTCATTAATAGTCTTCGCTCCATAAGGCACCCAAACTCCTCTGACATAAACAGAGTTCTCCTTCCTTCCAACCAGATTGGAGTAAAATTCTCGGACGACTGCTGCATATCCAGACTTCTGATGTTTGCAGAATTCTCCCCACCCTCTTTGCTCTATTAATTCCTTGAAAGGAGAGATGAGTTGGCTGAAGCCTCTTTCTCCTACGAACCCCTTTCCAGCATAGTGCTTTTTCAGACGGAGAAAACTGTAAGACGAACTACGTCTTACTCTACTTCTTCTTTTCTTTTCCTTTTTCTTGTTGCTTTATGCTTGGTTGAACTTAGTTGTTCGACGGCTGTTCTCCCTTCCAAGTTCCGGATGAACTTCCGCCGGTCTGAGTATACTCCTCCGCCCAGTTCGCTCAGATTTAGGATGAGGTTGAAGGTTATTAATTAAATCGGAAGGTTTTAGAAGAAGTTCGGATTTGGGTTTGCGAAATTGAGAACCCGAAGAATATGCGAAGATGAATGGTTGTATTTGCTTTAAAGAAGGAGATGATAGTGGAGGGAATTTCTCAAGCAGTTACCAGATTGTTCAATTATTATTGTAGACTCTTTATTACTTCATTTTATTTGCGCTGGTCGCGACTTAAATTCATTTATGATTGTGTCATCATTAAATTTAGAGCAAAATTAAAAAGCTGCCAATTGTATACTTGCCCAAAGCTTATGTCATGACTTACTCTTGTTTGTAGACATAAATGCGCTGTGTGAGGACAAGTTATCATCGAATTGCGACGCCGGGTATTTATGACTTAGTTGGTTGCCATGACCCTCACCACTCTTTTGAAGGAGTTGTTCTTGTCGCGACCCAAATGTTAATCGTGACCTCGATTTGATCGCGACATAACTTTTGATTTCAACTTGTGCCCTTGTTCTTCTTGATCTTGACTAAGTTGCGACCTCAACTTCTGTCACGACATAAAATCTGGTCGCGACTTAGTCTGCACATGCCCTAAATTTGATGATCAGACAGCTTTTCACTCTACTTGATGAATTTGCACATTCTTAGCATCCGTTTTAATCATTCCCACCGTAAATTCCAACCCATGTATTACATTCAATTTTCACGGAATTTATGTAGGAGAAAAAGTACTCCCTTTTCGAGGTTGCTCTGCTGTGAGAAGTCTTGGAGTAGTCCTTGGAGGAGTTTGTTCTTTCTCGCACGAGCCATTTGATTTTTCATTTGCATATTGTAACAATTCCAAAAGGATTAAAATTGTCTAATACTAACCTAGCTATTTTACAACAATCATAGATTAGAACTAAAAAAAAAAAAAAATTCAAAACGTAATAATAAAAAAAATTGAAGTCTATATAAAAGAAACTAAAAAAATCTATATGGGTTACCTCCATGGTACTTTCTGTTTTGAGTCTTTTCATTTGGGTAAACATTTGATCCTTCTCTCTCTCAATTCACTAGATGGAGTTCTTCCTTTTCTTTCTCCTGGCGAGATAGTGTTTGATGTTGCCCATTAACTGAATTCTTCCCCGGCCATCGATCTGAGTGTTACTACTCAAGATAGTACTTGACACCATTGTATATGGTCCACTCCATTTGATTTCGGCTTCCACAGGGGAAATAATCTTAATGCAGGTTAAGCAGCAAGACTGATCCCACACTCTGAACTCTTTCCTTAGAATCCTTTAATCATGTCATTCCTTTGTCTTGTCCTTGTATATTCTAGCATTGTCACTGGAAGCCGTTTCTCGGTTCTTCAGTTCATTCGGTTGGAAGTCTCTCTTCCCTTGTAGCATTTTGAAATCGAAGTTTCATTGTTTGATAGCCCACATGGCTTTGTATTCCAATTCAGAGGGAGATGACCTTGGTTTCCAAAAGACAAGAATGCAGTATGGGGACATTCAATGGGAGTTTTTACGATCCTGTATGCCCATAATGCATCATCAAGCTTCAAAGACCAATCTTTCCTGCTAGAACTCACAGTCTTTTCCAGAATTTTCTTTATTTCTCTGTTGGAAATTTCAGCTTGCCTATTTGTTTGAGGATGATAAGCCAAGCTCATAATGTGTTTGATACCATATTTGCTCATGAGTTTGTCAAACACTTTATTTGCAAAATGGCTTCCTCCATCACTAATTATAGTTATGGGTGTCCCCGAATCACTAAGAATATTTCTTTGTAAAACCCCCTAAGCGTATTGGCATCATTCTTAGGACATGCCTTCTACCCATTTGATACATAATCCACGGTAGGGTATGTATATATTTCCAAATGGCGGAAAAAGGCCCCATAAAATCCATTCCCCATACATCGAACAATTGCACCACCGAGGATACCTTGCGGGGGCATCTTATGCCTTTGCGTGTTCCATTCTTTGGCATTGATCACACAACTTTACCCATTCAAGCAGTCCTTAACAAAAATAGTAGGCATTAAAATCCTGGCCCGGGAGAATTTTTGTGGGCTGTTTTATCACAAAGTGTCCTCCGTAAGATGCATGACATTCTTATAAAATCTTGCTTTGCTCACTTTTACGGTACACATCTCCTTATAATGAGATCAGCTCCTCTTTTAAACAAATATGGATCATCCCATAACAGTACTGTGTCGGTCCTTAGCTTTTTCTTCTTTGGTAGAATTATGGTGGCATAATTCCACAGAGCTAAGAAATTCACAATATCGGCTTATACCGGGGTGATTAGGTGACAAATTTGAAATGCTTTGCTCATCGGAAAATTTTTACGCTATTTCCTCTTCCTTTTCTTATGCAATTAGGTTCCTCTACTCTTGACAAGTGATCATCTATCACATTGTCCTGCTGCCCTTCTTGTCTTTAATTTCTAAATCAAATTCCTACAACAATAATACCCATAGTCGATCTTGGTTTTGCTTCACTTCTTTGCCATTAAATATTTAATTCTTTGCATGATTAGTGTGTATAACAACAGGACCCAAAATATATGGCCTGAATTTTCACATGCAAACACTATTGCCAACATCTCCTTTTGGTAGTAGAATAATTTTCTTGTTGCTTCATTAAAGGTTTCTTGACATAGTAGATAGCCTTGAGCTTTTTCATCTTTACGTCCCAATCACGGCTCCATTGCAAAATCACTTTGGTATCACATGATCTCAAATTCTCTGTTCCAATCTGGTTTTGCCATGATGGGAGCTTCCACTAGTCTGGATTTGATTTCTTCAAATGCTTTATGGCAAGATTCATCAAAATAAAACTAACTATCTTTCTCCAGCAATGCCAATTGAATTACAGCAATTTTGAGAAATCTCGATAAATCTTCTATAAAATCCGGCATGTCCTAAAAACTTATGATTCCCTTGGCGTAGTGTGTGGCATTAGGTCTTATAATTGAAACCTTTGCTTGGTCTACTTCAAGCCTGCTTCTTGAAACCATGTGCCACTAAGACAATCTTTTTGTAGCAATAAAATGGCATTTTCCCCGATTGAGCTAGATTTTTGTCTTTGCACCTTTGAAGTCTTGTCCCAGGTTATGCGAGGCATTGTTCAAAGCCCGAATCCATACCTTTGTAAAATCATCCATGAAGATCTCCATAACTATACGCTAGATCAGAAAATATAGACATCATGCATCTTTGGAAGGTACGGGAGCATTACCTGATCCGAATGGCATTCTTCTAAAAGCAAAAGTACCAAATGGGCATGTAAAAGTTGTTTTCTCTTGATCTTGGTCTGATAGCTATTTGGTTATATCCGAGTATCCATCGAAAACAAAAATGAGGGTGTCTGCCAACCTATCCAGCATTTGATCGATGAAGGTAGGGAAAATGGTCTTTTGGTTGCATTCATTTTTAAGTAGTCGATACAAACCCTCCATCTATACGAGTTCTTGTAGGAATAAGTTCATTCTTTTGTTTTGATTCTGATTAGATCCACCTTTCTTGGGAACCACATGTCTTGGGCTTACCCGAAGCACATCGATATAGCATATATAAAACCTGCATTTAACCATTTTAGAACTTCTTTTAAATGACTTCTTTCATGGTAGGTTCGACCTCCTTTGATGCTCAACAAAAGTTTTGCATTATCTTCGGCAATATTTTGTGCATACAAATAGAGGAGGTGTACGCCAGTCTTGATTGACCAAGCGATCTCTTCCTTGTATTTTCTGAAATTACCGGCCTTACGTTCTTGACGATCCGAATCGGTGATATGATAAACGGTTTTCTCTTTTCTTGCTCCTAAAACTCATATTTCAAATGGTAGGCAACTCCTTCCGTGGCATTAACATACGCACTAGTTCCTGCCCATGAGTTTGCTTTGTCAGAATTTTCAGCTTCATCTTATTTGTTTTCATTTAATACTTTCGAGGCTGTTTCATTATTAAACAAATTTGAAGGCGAACTTCACAATCAAAACTCAAGATCTTGAATTCATCTCAATTTCATGATGAGTTTGAATGATACAATCAAATTCACTTCATCATTGAAGGCTATTGCTTCTTACAGCCATCTGTCTTCACCACATTAGGATGTTCAGACTCCTATTAATATTAAAATGCCTTTGCTTCATTCCAACTCGAGTGTCGGTTCACCTTTACGTCGTCAATCAAGGTAGCTCATGTTGCCAGAAAGGTCTTCGAAGACGAGGATCTTCCTCACGTGCGTGATAACAAAATCTTTGGGAAAATGAATTTCCCAACCTTGGCAGTACATCTTCGAGAATACCTAAGTTTGTGCCATTGATCTATCATCCATACGTAAAGTAATTCTTTGTTAGGGTTAGTTCCCACGAAACTAAGTCTGCTGTGATACAGGGCATCAAGTTATACTTGCTCAGTCACATAAAAGCTTTCTTGAACTCATATTTTCCCTATAGAGCAGGGAATAGTGAAAGCGCAGTCTTTCATCTTTCTTTGGGAGTTTCCTATTGGATAATAACTTTGCATAGAAGCCGGTCAAGTTAACTATACCCTCCTCAACTATCTTTCTTTTCCACACTTGACACCTCCTTGAAGGTTTGCATAAAGGCATTTGTGATGCCTCGCAAATGGGATATTTATTTCTATTTTCTTGAAAAAGATCAGAATTTAGAAAAGCTGTTCTCCTCTTTTTGACTTAGAAGTCTCGTGGGAGCCTTTGAGTATAAGTGGTACTCCTTCTTTCTTTACGGTCATTTCTTCCTTTCATCTATTCAATCAGGTTGTTCTTCTCTTCTTTAACCAGTCTCTTCTTTCTGCCTCAGTCTCTTCTTTTCTATACATCTTTAAGATTCTTTGCTCAAATCCTTCCCACTTCTCAATTGAATTGCCATCACGGAGTCTTTAGGGTTCTTCTAAGTGTCACTAGGGGTGTTCCTTGTTCGATTTAGCGTAGACGATTGCCTACTTTGTGTCTTTAGGTTTTGGTGAAGCAGCATTCATACGGCTGTCGGGTATCAAACTTGAAAGTTTCCAAGTCAGATAGTTTCTTTTCATGGAATTGTAATAGCCTCTTGTTATCCCCCATGAACTGAAGCATTTGCTCCTCAAATGGTTGGGTTCTCCTCTGACCCTGGTATTCATTTCTGCCCTCACCTCCTTCTTCTTCTTTGATTGGAGCTTAGTGGGCAGTGATATCCTTGTTGAGGATCTTGTCCACGCCTTAGGCCATGTAATGCCCCTCCACCATGAAAATTCTCATGGTTCCTCGGTCTTTAGTTAGTAGTGTGTGGGCGGGTTAGGTTGGCAGAGTATTAACTTCTTTGCTGGATTCCACGTACTTAACCTCCTCGGCACCATAAGAATCTTCTTCTGTTGGCACATCAACACTTCTTCTCATCAATTCTCTTTCTACAGCTCCTATTTCATGAGCAGTGTGCATCTTCCTCTCTTGTTTGTCCATCCTATGCATTATAGCATCCAACTTAGCCTCCATGGCTATCATCTTGTTCAGCTCTATGACCCCTTTCTCTGCTTTCTCCCTCTTGAGGCTTCGGATGGAGCTTTCATGTGCATTTGCCGGGTCCTCTATCGGATCTCTTGCCTCTTGACACTTTTCGCTTGAATGCTCCACAACATAGGCATCGATAATACCCTTGGATGTATCATTCGGAGCGTGATACACTATATCCATCACAGGTCTTCAAGTCTATTCCATGCATTGGAGCACCTCTTCGACAATCTTTGAATCTTTCTAAGCTGTCTGGGCTCTCATCTTCCCCTTGTTGAAATACAATTATCTCTCTTCGGTCTCTACGAAGTGAAGATGGGGGGAAAGAATACGCCTAAGTAAAGCTTCTACAACTCTTCCCAGGATCCATGAAGAACCATATGGTAATGATTCATACCATGTGGCTGCTATGTCTCTCAAAGAAAATGGGAAGAGATGTAGTTTTATCACCTCTGGTCTCACACCATTCAGCTTCACTGTATTAGCCATCCTGAGAAATCTTCCCATGTGCTCATTTGGGTCTTCGATAGGATGACGAGTATTGATATTGTAACCATTGTAATTAAAGTACAGCCCAGATTCAAAATTGTTTGCATCAACATTAAGGTACATCTAATCATGAAGTCTCTTCTTGAATAATAGGCCTCCAAAAATCCTCCATTGTGTAAGTAATGGGGGGTCTTTTGGCTGCTGTCCTCTATTCCTCTGTTTGGTCATGTCTCTCTCTTACGCCACCAATTTGTGTTTCTGCTCTTTTGTCTTTCTTAAGCTCTGAGCATTCTCTCCCGGTCAGTGTCTCTTGGAATCGAGGTCGAGATCCTGTTTCCCCATGCATTAAAAGGTTTTCTGAAATAAAAAGAATACTCATATTAATAGGATTAGTCAAACCTAACAAATATTTTCAACATGGCTTGTTAAAAATTAGTGACTAATGTAGTCAACGAAAACTATTTTGTTCTTTTCTTAAAAATGCCAAATTAGTATATCCTTCTTTTCGTCGAATATTGATCAAATTAATTCTTTCGATCCTGAACAACGAGCAAAACGTTCGTGGACCAAATGATGTATACAAATTTGACCTTTATTGCAAGGACTATTATACAATCCCAGACTATGGCCAAAAACTTGTTTGTGGACCAAATGATGTATACAAATTTATGACACTTATTACCAAAATTTATTGTAATCCGACAGCAGTGCCAAAAAACTTGTTCGTTATATTTCTTTGCAATTATATTTAGATAAGCAGTTTCTTAAGAGTAGATAAATTTCTTTACTGGTTTTGATCCATGATTGCAGTGTACGGGTCGAACAAGTAATAAAGGTGGATTTAAGTCCAGATATCGATCCCACATAGATCTCAATAATTCTCAATCAACTACCCTGACTACTCAAGCTCTATACTATTTGGACTATGATTTGCAATCGATATATTCCTAGCAACCTTTAAAATAATAAAAGAATAAAGATATGTAAACTAAGAACAAAATGAAATGATGCTTAAACTAAAATATAAAAAAAAAATAAAAAAAAAATTAAAGAACTAGACTGGTCAGTTAGCTTTTAAAGGGAGCATTGAAAATACAACTATTGTGAAACATCAATTCACCAACGGTCTTTCTGTAACTTTGCTTCATGAACCTTAGATTTAGAATCCGTCCCGAGGAAGATGGTAATGCCATGTAGTTTCTCCTTAACGACCACGTTTCATCATCTAATCTTCCACTGTTTTCTTCCCGACAGAAAGTTAGATAACTACTTTTAATTTGGTGCCTTATTGGGGTATTTTCTTTTTCAATACTTCATTCCCGAACATGAATTTGTAAACCTTAGCTCCTAAGACATAGGCTAAGCATGGGTTTACACTATCTTGATTTCTAAATCCTCAAAATTGGGCAATTCATTCTTTCCTTGATCTTGCTAACATGGGATTGAACTTCTTGTTCGAATCGAGGCGAACTCTGCTCATTTAGATCAAGTCATTCAACTCATTCTCGGTTTCAGTAGAAAGAAAGATTTATCGATTATAATTCACAAGCCCATTAGATCCCAATATTAGGTTTGTATACCCTTGAGAAATTATTCAATACTCGGGAATGCCTTCGTGTCACTCAGAGGAATCACGGAAGCGGGCGTGAAACAATCCTAATACGGGTATAGGACGATATTTGGATCGGATACAAAAAATAAGCAAAACCCGACAAAGCTGATTCGAGGCGAAGTTCGGTGGGCTAAATTCTGTTTAGCGGGAAAGATAAATTCTAACAACAGCGTAAATTCAACGGAAGCTGGGTTTCTAAATTACTTCATTACACTAACGATGACTCTGCGATCAAAAGAATACGTAAATGCATGTGGAAGTTGAATTCCAAAATTTGTTTGGACTTTAGCGTACCCAGCGATAATTTGAAGAAAATAGCATTACGCATTCGGCTTGACTTCAACTAACATCAAATCAAAAATTCAAATGAAATAACAATATACTCTACTTTAATCTAAATAAACAAAACAAAAGAAAATAAGCAATAAATACACAGCTATACGACTACAGACTTCGTTACGAGCGCCAAGAGCGCACCTTCGCTGCTTATTTGCTTTCGTTTATAGGAGTTCTGAGGTTGACCCCTAACCCGATGCACTTCCTTGAGGGTTTCAAAATCGCGGCCCTTTGTTTGTTCGTGCTGCGACTTCATTTGTAATACGATATTGACTTGATATACGTGACACTCTCTAACTCTTTGTCAGCGACTTCAACATTATGCTTATGTTGTTTTTGATGCTCGCGACATCAATCCATCAGTTTCACCTTTACGCATTGTGAGCTCTTTTGAGGGTGTGAGCTTTGTTTTATGCGTGACTTGTCTTGGCATCTTGGATCTGATGCGCGGCGTGAGTAATGTCGCGACCTCCACTACGGTGATGTAAACCCTTTGAATGATGGCGACCATGATACGCGCGTGATATGCGTGACCCAGCGAGAAGGGCGTCGCGACATCGCCGATTCGGTGTTGATGTAGCTATCTCTTCCAAGCTGTCGCGACCTTTATGTTGATCTCTTTGAAATATTTTGTCAGCGACTTCTATTGATGTCCGCGACCCTCGCGTATCTTGCCGGCACCAGTGCGTGGCGACCTCGAGTAGTGTCGGCGACATCATCAATCCTTCTTCATTAATTCTTGGTGATGCGATTTGGAGTTTAAATTGCGACCTTGGTGTTATTCTTCATTCTTGTCAAGACGACATCAAGTCCTTTTCAAAATTAGTTGTGACTTCTTTTACTTGAGAAGGGCTTTTCTTTGTGGCTGAAGGCGGCTCCTTGTCGCGACCTCATGGGTGGTATTATGACATCATTTATCTCCTTTGGTGTCAGCGACCTTCGCAATGATAATCGCGACATGAACTTCTTCATTATTTGCTTCTTTTAATCTCCACCCAAGTCATATTTGTCTCGACTCCTTCTTGGATTCTGACTTCACTTGTTCAACTCTTCGGTTCTTCTTGAAAGCCAAATTTATTTGATATCGTGACTTGGAATTCTTTGAAGCGCACTTCCTGTCATAACTCTCGATTTGACTTCAATTCTTTGCTTGGTGATTTCTTATGATTTTGCTTAAATTTGATTTATAGCTGTATTTTCCACGCAGAATTGGAATTTGAGCTAAATTATCGATTTTCTAGAGCAAATTCATCATTATTCTGTTATAAGCTTCGAGAAAATAGTTAAAAATCTAATGAGTTTTTGGACTCATCAGAAGCCAACAAAGGGATTGAAGATCCAGTAGAAATTAAGGAATCATTTCTAGATGAACAGTTGTTTGTAATGGAAGCTCATTGGCGTTGGTATGCCAATTTTGTAAATTACTTGGCCTAAAATGTCTTACCCCTTGAACTTAGTTATCAATAGAAGAAAAAGTTCATGCATGATGTGAAGTTATACCAATGGGATGACCCACTACTCTTCAAAAGATGATATGATCTAGTAACAAGAAGATGTGTACCTCAAGAGGAACAACATGCGATATTATTGAAGTGCCATTCATCCCCTTATGGAGGACATTTTGGAAACCATAAAAGAGCTCAGAAAGTGTTGCAATCTAGATTTTTCTTGCCCAGTCAATTCAAGGATTCTCATCGATACATGCAAGGTTGTGACAGATGTCAGCGAGTTGGTTCTATTTCCAAAAGAAATGAAATGCTATTGAACAACATTCACCAAGTGGAAATCTTTGATGTATGGGGATCGATTTCATAGATTACATTCACACCAATAATGTGGCTGACACCTTATATCCCTTCTTGCAATGGACTTCGTGTGGCGGTAAGGCAATTGCTACACAAAAAAATGATGCTAAAACTGTAGTGCAATTCTTCCACAAAAACATCTTTACCCGTTTTGGAACTCCATGTTGTATAATCAGTGATAAAGAGAGCCATTTTTGCAATAGAATTTTTGCTTCACTTCTTGGCAAATATAATGTGAGGCATGTAAAGTAAATGACCATTTAAAGTAAATGGCTAAAGATTAAAGCACCATTTTGACCAGCCAATTGATGAAGAGGAAGTGTTCCGCTTTGTCGAGCAGTAACCTTCATCTTTCTTTGCGAACTAGTAGTGCGACATGGCCTCGTCGAGCTATCAACACTAAATATAGTTCTTCTTAGGAGGCAACCCAAGTTTTGTGAGAATCCCTTTCTTATTTATTTTTCTTTTTCTTTTTCATTTTTTGTTGTTAGTTTCATTTCGTTAATTTCAAGGATTCTTGTTTTATTTTACTTTCTACTATTTTTTGTTTTGTTTGATGTGTTTGTTGAGTGTTTCAGGTTTACTCAAGAAAGCAAAGTCGGGGTACCATAATTGAAACCGAGTTTTTGCGGTGGAATTAAAATATATAAATTTTCAAAAAGAGAGAAAACCAAGCCCCAAATTGATTTTAGTGATTCAGTGTGAAGATGACAACAAAAGAGAGCCAAAAGTTTTAAAATTTAGGGGTTTATCCTACCAGGGCAACCTAGGCGAACCCATAAGTCACATTTGTAAACTCCTTTTTCGCCTAGGCAAGAAATCTTCGCTGAGCAAAGCTCTTCGCCTAGGCTTAGATTCTCTTCACCTAGGCCCGAACCTCGTCTCTTGTTATACTCTTGAGTCCGCCCGGGCATGACACACCTTCGCTCGTCAAACTATTTGCCTTTTGACTTACTCTTGGGTACGCCTAGGTCTAGAAACCTTTGCCTAGGTGAACCCCCATGACCATCCAACTTCTTAAGTGCTTCACCTAGGCGAAGACGCCCAAACTTAGGGCATTATAAATGGCCCCGATGGTCATTTTCTTCATCTCACATGCCATTTGGACTTTCTCTCTTCCCTCCAAAAACTCGGTACAACCAAACCACCCTTCTTTGTCCTCAATGGCTCCCAAGAAATCAGTTTCGGTAAAGAGGAAAAGATCGGGATCAACATCGTGGGCACCTCCACCTCCCTCGGGACAACCGGAGAGTTCACATGTCAAGGCGGCGGCTTTGCAGTCTCTATTCGATAGGACCTTTATCCACTGAGGCGGGTTTCCCGAGCTCGAATACCTATTTTAACTTGCCATTATTCGGGAAAGGGGTGGACAAGACTATGTGAGCATCCTTCACCCAGGATAGCCCCAGTCGTTCAGTAGTTCCACTCTAACCTAAGGTTTTGAGTTGATTATACAATATTTGTGTGCATGTGGACCCTACCCGATCCATAGGCCTACAAGACTCACTTAAAAAAAAAAAAAAAAAAAAAAGGTTTTCGAGTTTTGGGAAAATCCGTCCCTAGGGTGAATGGTTTTGTTTGGAGTCACCACTTACTTTTTATTTTTATTTATTAAGGGAAAATTCAAGTAAGAACAAAAACCCCTAATAATACCAGTCAGGAAGAAATGGTATGCAAAACATGAGTCTGGCTCCGGGGATCAGGTTACCTATTGGGAAGGTACCTCACATGAGGTAGCACCCCTCTAAGCTCGGACCTAGTCTCTATTAATGAATTGAGTACATAGGAGCATTAGGTCACAGATCTGTTAAGCACCTAGGTTAGAAGGACGACATGAATCACATAAACCTGGTGGCATCCAACATACATTTAATCACAACAAAATATAACCAAAGGCACATACCTGAGGTCCCTAGCTATGCACTGCATAGGAAGTCAGTCAATTAGCACAACAAGCATGTATGGCAAACAAATACCAAGTATTCACATGAATTCCATTATCCAACATCAAAGCACATAGTACATGGTCCTGGCCATGCATTGTAGAGTTAGTCACATATTTCAAGCATACAATAATCTCTCAAAATTAAATATCATAAGCAAGGGAAGCTAGGAGAAACCATACATTGCATCTCAGCTCCTCATTGCTTCTACACCACCTGTGAAGCTATAAAAACATGCCAATTTATCATAAAAAATTAGCCTCGACAAAACATTACCAACTACTAGTGCTTAACTAACCACCTTTAACCCTCATAGACCCTAATTCTTATGAATCCAAAATGGACCAACATTAACCTGAACTAAACCCCATTTCAGACCCTAAACATACCCCTACACTAATCTGAGTGAATGGGCTTGAATCACAAAGGTCATAGGCTCAAATTAAAAATTTGAGAAATCATATTACCCTTTGAAAATACGGGCAGATAAATTCAAATCCAGTTTCCCCATTGGTTAAACGATTTAGAAAAAATCTCAAAATTTTTCAAAACATTCCTCACAGATTAAGGAACCAAACAAAAGCAACGGTGTACAATTCCGACTCTGGATGAGCGAGAACTAACCTAAACAAGGCAAAGGGCCCTAACTGCTATCCTGGGAAAAAACATAATGAATTGTCTAATCCAGTTCTCCAACCGGTCGAGCCAGTGGAGAAAAATTCTCAAAATTTTTTAGAACATTCCTCACATAGTAAGGAACCCAAACAAGGACAAGTGCCCTAACTGCTATCGTTAAACAAAACCTAATGAACTGGCTGATCCAGTTTTCCAACCGGTCGATCCAGTTGAGAACAAATCTCAAAAATTTTCAAAACATTCCTCAAAGAGTAAGGAACCTAACAAAAGAAATGGTGTATGATTCTGACTCCGAATGAACGAGAACCAACCCAAACAAAGAAAAGTTCCTTAACTATTATCATTGAACAAAACCTTATGAATTGGCTGATCCAGTTCAATAACCAGTCAAGCTGATTGAGAAAAAATCTCAAAATTTGTCAAAACATTTCTCACATAGTAAGGAACCCAAAAAAATCAACGATGCATGATTCCAACTCTAGATGGTGAAGTGACCCAAACGAAAAGTTCCTCTTGGCATTCAGAAAAAAACCACAATGGTGGAAGATCCAGTTCTCCAATCAGTTAATTCAGTTGAGAAAAATCTCAAAAATTTTTAGAACATTCCTCACAGAGTAAGGAACCCATCCAAAGCAATGGCGTATGATTCTGACTCTAGATGAGTGAGAACCGACCCAAACAATGCCAAGTTCTCTAAAATGAGGCTGCAAACATTAGAGGCAAAGACAAGCACTATCTAAAAGAAACGGGAGAAGCATACAACGTTCGTACCTGTACGATTCACGGCTACTCCCCCTTTGTCTTCTTTCTTTTCTGCCTCCAAAACCAAGTATCCACTCCCTTAAAACTTTAGGAAATCCCCTTCAAAATAAAAGAGACCACTCCCACCCGGATCTAGAGAATCTCTCATTTTTCATTTCTCCTTTCTCTCCGCTCTTCTTTTCTTGCTTTCCCCTTCTTTATCCACAATTTTTGCTTGTATCTTTCCCCTTTAACCCTAACCCACTCCATTTTGCACACCTTCAGTCCTGGGAACTCCCCCAATCTTTCTCGAACTTCCATAACTCCATAAACACTCTTCTATTCACGAGGTTAGCATTTGGCCACATTAACTCATTTGCTTAACAACCAAGGATCCAAAATGGACTCAAGGTGGGTTGCAACCAACCCATAAGATGGCACAAAACAAGACCCAAACCATGCATAGGACTGATCTAGAGCTTATGGGCCTGAACCAAGTAGGATTTGGGCTCCAAAATCAATGCTCCATATAAGCTGACTCGATGATCCGGCCGAACCAGTTCCCAATCGGTCGAGCTGGTTGAGAAAAAAAGTGAAAATTTTGACATAATATTTCTAAAAGAATAAGAAGTCAAAAAAAAAAAAATCAACGTGCAATTCCAAGTTCAGACGAGGGAGATATGACCAAAACAAGCTCGGGTGCTCTGAATTCGAACCTGCTCGAATAATGAACTTCAATTGAAATCCGTCAAACTAGCTGAGTCGATTCCCAACTAGTCGATCTAGTTGATAAAAATTCTCAAATTTTTTCAAAGAATTCCTTAATGAGTTAGGAATCCAACAAAATCAATGATGCATGATTTTGAGTCCGAATAAGGGAGATATGATCAAAACAAGATCGAGTGCTCCTTATTCGAATCTGCTCCTATGAACTCTAGTTGAACTGAAATTTTAGGGAGGCTTCACTTCCTTCCTATAGCACAATGCGGACAACTAGGGAATGGGCCATGACAACACTCCAAAATGAACCACACACTCACACCATTAAGCCCCGAGGGGCGGGCCAGTGTTTCATTTGCAAACAAGCGGAGTACAGGTGACACCCTTGGGATCAATGCAAGTGTCGAGGGAAAAAAATGAGGGTCTAAAAATATGCCCCTCTTCAGTAGAGTGAATGAATGAATGGTCTTCAAGTACGCAGTACAAGCGGCAAATGAGTGAAATGAACTCAAGTAGAGAAGAGAAAAGGAGACCAGCAATTTTGTCCTCGCCTGATGACAAAGAAGGCTAAGGGAAATGGGTACTTGATTATAGTCGGACACGTGATGCCAAGGAAAGACGGGCGAGTTCAAAAGGGTTCGAATCAGGGTTGAGTGAAAAGGAGTGATCGAATGCAGGCAGAAGTACTAGAAAAGTAATCAGTCTGAAGCGAGTACCAAAAGTGGTCGAATCTAGAGCAGAACCAAAGAATCTAGGTGAGTATTAGAAAAGTGATCGAAACTGGGTGAGTATTAGAAGAGTGATAGAATTTGGGCAAGTACCAGAAGAATCTAGGCGAGTACTGAAAAATGGTGACCAAATGCAGGCAAATTACTAGAGGATCGAATATGGGCAGAAATTACGAGGAGAAGGGAATGAGATGCGGGCAGAATACTAGAAGAATCCAGTGAGTGCCAAAAAGTGATAGAATCACGAGCAAGTACCAAAAGAAATCTAGGCAATTATTGGAAGGAGTGATATAATCCCAGGCAAGTACCAAAGAATTCGGGCAAGTATCAGAAGAGTGATAGAATATGGGGAAGTACCAAAAGGAATCCGGGCGAGTACTAGAAAATTGATTGAATCTAGGCGAGTACTAAAAGAATATGAGCGAGTATCGGAAGAATGATAGTATCCGGGTGAGTGCCGGAAAAATGATCGAATCTGGCAAGTACCAGAGAAGGGTCTAAGTGAGTACCGAAAGAGCCCAAAATGAAAGGAGGCGCTCGCGATGACTTGAGACTTCTAATAACTTGCAATGGAAGTATCCATGATTAAAGTAGGGGTGCGCGATTATGAAGTCAAGGGAAAACCACTAAATGACTCGAATAAGCTAGAAATCAAACACCTCAATCACGGCAAAAGAAGGGGGATGTCGTAGTAGGACAACTCACAAATGTGACTAGAGGTGAAAAGAAAGGTCTATGCCTCAGTCTAAGACATTAATACCATGTCAGAATCCCGTAACTGCACATATGGTCAAAGTCAGAGAATTGTACACATCACAAACATTCATTCCTAAAAAAACATCTAATATCCACACAAACTGATAGAGGTTATTGTTAGACCATAAATGTGATGTGATCAGTGTGTCTGGAAACTTTTGGTATACACCAGAACTATTTAGTCAGTAAAACTTGTAAAGACAAAAAATGTAGTTAAAAATTTATGACACTATTACTAAGGACTATTATTTAATCCTCGGCAATGACACCAAAAACTTGTTATCCATTTTGATGAAAATTGGGGTTTGTTCCCTTTTTATAAACTGGATTCATTAAAGATTTTGATTGGTCATAATCACTGCAAGTGAACAAATCGTAAAAGTAATAAAAGTGGATTTTCATTAAGTCCAGATATCGTTCCCACGAGGATTGAGGATGAATCATAAACACCAACTACCCCAACTACTCAAGATCCTTACTATTTGAGACCAATATTGGGATGATTGGAAAGCGAATGAAATAATACTAAAAAGTAATTTCATAGTATTGCAAATAATAAGAATGGAGTTGAGAGATTTCTATTGGTGAGACAACACTAGGACATAGACCAATGAATAATTGTCAATTTCTGCATCATTTTGAATCTTATCTAAGCCATAAGTTGGAAAGTTGAATCTGTCAAAGATGCATTGTGGTATAGTTTGGATTTCTCCCTTAACCATACATTTAACTGATTAGAGATTCATGTTCATTTTTGACTCATGATTCTAATCAACTACTTGTAAGACATAATCCTCTTTCTAATATTTGAGTATTTTTCTTTTTCAATACTTCACACCCAGTACCTTATCCTTTAATATTGATGAAATTATCCATCTCCTTGATTAGATCTTTGCTGACATGGGATCAAAATCCTTTCATCAGAGAGAGGAGAAACCTCTGAGTGATTAAATTGATACTTCATCAAACTATCCTCAAAACATGAGTAAGTCAGTGATTTATCTGAGTAATCTTTCAGAGTTCATTAGTTTCAAAGTATTAGTTTACCATACCCACAAAGAACTACTCTCTACCCTCAAGATTCTCCATCTCTTTGTCACGCAGAGGGCCTCTTGGAAATCAGAGCGAAATACAATACTTTGCTTGGGTACACGGTACTAGTACTGGGAACAATTAAGTTCAAAAATAATATCAATAAAATAAATTCAAGAATTCTAACTTGAGCGTTCTTCAGCTGTGTAGAAAAATGATTATCATCGTGACCCATTCTAGAGATAGCTCAGCCTTTCCAAAATTGGTTCACTCATATCGGTGACTAATGATCAGGTAAATTCATTGAAATTTGTAAACAGTGAAATAATGAAATCAAACATTTTTCCAAACTCTATTTTGTTAAAAACGGTAATGAAAGTATAAAAATTCCAACTCGAAACTACACTATAGTTCATTACTCAACTCAATCGAAAGAAAACTAACTAAAAACTACGCTTAAACCAAATCTACTAAAGCGGAAATAAATCAAAATAAAAAATAAAATGAAAAATAAAAGAAAAAATATACAAAAGAGTCTTGAACTACCAATCCTAGCATTGCTGAGCGCCCATAGTACCCTAGATCGTCATTTATAGACTTTCCAATGTTAGGCCGCACTTTAAGACAGTGTTGTGGATCCCCAAATTTTTTGCCCAAATTGGTTGCTGTGTCGTGACATAGAAAGTTTAGTCACGACAAAGTCTTCGATCATTGTCGTAGGCTTCTATCGCAGCTTCTTGTTTTCTGTCGCGACCTTCTCTGAGCTTTTTCTTAGATTCTGTCACGACAGACTTTGGTGATGTCGTGAGAGAGTTTTGATCTTCACCTTGTCTACTATGTCGTGACAGAGTTTTTCTATGTCATGGCAAAATTTCTTTGGTTGCTCTACAATCTTTGTCATGGCCAGAGTTTTTCTTTTGTCACTCACAATTTTCTTATACGTCCTTGTCATTGGTTGAAATGTTTGTTGCAACATACCATAACGGTTAATCACAGTTCTCTTTTGATTCCTGTCGTGACTGAATTTTCTTTTGTCGCGACTGAATTATATCACTCTACAACTTTTATTGTTACGATAGAAGACTTCTTTGTCAGGACATAGATTTTGTCTTCAGTTCTTGATTATGTCACTACATGAATTTCTTTGTCGCCATTCCTCTTGTATTGCTCTTCAACTTTTTGAGTGATTACCTTGTTGCGACAGAGTTCAACTCAACCTCATGTTTTGTTTGTCACGACAGAAAGAATCTTTGTCGTGTCAAAGTCCTATTGCTCTTTGTTGTGAACCCTAAAAGTTATGTCGCGACAGGATTTTCTTTGTTGCGACAGAATTTCTTCCTTGAGTTGGTTCCATGCTAAAAACTTTGTCGCAACATAAAAACACTTGTCTTAGCTGACTTGTGTTATATTCTTGCCATTTTATGTCGCAATAGTGCTGTCTTTTATCGTGACAGAGTTTAGCTCAACCTCATGTTTTGTTTGTCATGACAGAAAGAATCTTTCTACCTTGAGTTCAGCCCTGACTTTGTTGTGACATACAGCTGTTGGTTGTGACATATTTCTTCTGGTTTGCTTAATGTTCTGTCACGACACAAAAAAAAACTATGTCGCAATAGACAATGCTGCATTTGCCATTTTTTTCTTCTTTCCTACTGGAATTATCTCATTTTTTAATTAAAACCTGCAAAACACAAAGTTGGTGAATATTTCATAATTTGACATAAAAATTAATCTAAAATTATTTAAAAACATACGAGAAAAATGGATTAAAAATAGATGGGACAAGGACTCATAAAATTCCCCAAACTTAAAGTTTGCTTGTCTAAACAAAGAAAATAAAATTTGTTTGTCCTCCCGAACAATTAAACTTTATTTGTAAAGGACATTTTCTATTTCAAACTGGTGGGCAAGAATGTAAGTCAGTTGTAAAATTACTTCTAAACATGTTTCCAATATAGAATTAAGAAGATTTTCAATTAAGTTCACTGAAACAACCAATAATTCACATGGTGTAAACAATTTAATCATTCAACCCTGATTTGTGAGTGTGTGCAGGTCTTCCCTCTTTTTCCTTGGCAGATTAGTTAATCTTCTGGAATACTACTCAATTAGCATACTTATCTTTCATTTTTAGAGTCACATATGCTTGTTTGTCATATTAATCTCCACTAATGTAGGCATATTACCACCTTCAATATCAAATAGGTCTTTTAGGCTTGTAATGTGGCTTGGGTAGTGGGTAGATAATTGGACACTTAGGCTCAATTTATTGATTTCATTGACAACTTACACTCTTGCCTTCATCATACTTCTTGATTTCTCTTGATTTTAAGTTTCCTAACCTTCACATTCAGTTCTATGCATCTCTCTGCATACTCTCTACTTTGGTATTTTCTTTTCATCTCACTTCAATCAAATTTTTTCAAACTTCTCTTATCATCTTGAAGCTTTTTCACTTTTTCATCTATTATCAAAGGTTTTTAGAATGGTGCAATGTTTGTCTTTTAATCTTTCTATCTCCCTTACTTGAACTTTGGGTTAGTAACTCCCTTACAAGTTGGCGGCGGTACTAGGTGTTATTCAGAACTTAATTGTTCAAGGGAGGAAGGCTACAAGACTAAACTCATTCTTCCTTGATGTTTTTCCTTTTCATAGCTTCTTTCTTAATTCTCTTCATCTCTTCTTCATCTCAATCCTTTTTATCCTTCTCCATAGCTCTAAATAATAGTCCCCAAACTTGTTCTTTTCTGTCATTGATGTATTTTGTCTTGTAATTTGGTCAAATAAGGATTATGTTTAAGGAAGGAATTGGGCTTTTCATTTACTAGTTGATGATGAGATTGGCTATAGGCTCAAATAAAGAACTAGTGTGTATGTTTATGCATATAATAAGGGTAGGCTTTGAAAGGCTCAAACTTCGAAGGATGGCCTAAATCATTTCCTGCTAGTGGTTTGCCTAGGATTTCGCTTTGACTAATAATCCAACAAGTTCTAGGACATTGGAGAGATTACTGTGATGGATCCCAGAAGATGTCCCTAATCTTGGCACAATTTGTTTGAGAAATTTATTGTTGACCATGTGCAAAACATCAAGATTTTATAACCAAATTATTTATAGAAACATAATTATAGGTCTTATATGTTCCATCAATTTATTATAACTTTACTTATTCTTGAAGTTCAACACATTTATTAATATCTTTACAACTTTCCTTTTCAATTCATTTCATCCTACCCCAAATGCATCTATTAAATTGTTTGTTGGTTTCCAAATTTGTGGATATGTTGTTGTGGTACTTAAGAGTTAGAATGTTCATTTAGATCAACAATTCAGTTCACAGAAATGTAACACAACAACAACTTAATTCTGCATCAACAATTCATCTTTACCAAACAATTCACAACTTATTTATCAATATTTCAACGGGAAATTGGGTTTATCTTTAATTCAACTAAGTTATTTACCACAAGTCAACAATTAAAATTATTAAACTCAAAGGAAAGAACATTTAAACAAAATCAAACAAGAAATAATAAAAAAAAATTAAAGTGAACACCAAGGTTTTCAAAGAAATTTATATTTTATTGAATTTTTCAAGGATGTGATGTTAGGTACAAAAAGGGAGGAAGAGATAGAAGAGATAGGTGAGATATTTTCTTTTCTTTCATGCATATGGGAGGAAGGTAAGTTAGCAGGATCTAATTTATAACCAACTGTAGAAGGTGAGAACTTAAGAATCTGGACTTGTAGCTACCTTGATCTACTGCCTTCTCCACTTCTAGACCACTCCATGGTTAGGGCTAGTTGCTTGATCATTTCATTTTGTCTTTGCCTAATAGAATTCCGGGTTCCCTCAAATTCTCCCTAGGCAAAGTACATTTTAAGCAAATTTTTGTTGATCATGTTCAAGCTTTCAGTCTAGCATATTTCCCTATAGTTTAGGTGCCTTCTATTTCCTTATCCCTTTTCTCTATCAGAGTTCTTATTTCCTTCTGATGTTCCTTGTACAGATACCCCGAAAGCATCTATCTTCTGCAGCAAGTTCTTCTCCATGGCATCCTCCCTTTCATTCATGATCTTGATTAGCTCACTATCTCTCTGAGCTAATATGAGAGAAAGGCATCTTCTTTTGCTCGAGTTCTTGTGTAGATACTTGTTCTCTTAGTTCCATCTAATCTTCCCTCCTCATCTCTTTTGCTTTAGGGCTTCTTCAAATTCTAGTCCTCATTTTCAACTCCAACATCCATATACTCATCCATGAGTTGTAGTTAGACTTTCAGTTGGTTGTCCCTTTCTTGCATTTCTTTTCTGTGGCATTTAAAGCTTCTAGCGCTACAACATTAATGCTATAGGCTCTGAGCTTTCAGCATGCTCTTGGTGGACTTGTCTCACCTCAAGGGAGAATGTCAGTAATGGGCTCACACTTCTCTGCCTCTGTTGGAGCTTTGGAGCTTCACTCTTATGTTGTGGTTGCTATATTTCTACTTGTTATTCTTCTTCTCTTACAGCTTCCACCTGTCTTCCCATGCCTCTTTTTTAGGCCCTTTTGTGATTCCTGCAAGTGTTAAGGGGGATATCTCGGGATAGTTTTCTTCTTCTTCCCAGTCTCCTTAGACACTACCTAAAATGTAGAGCCTTGAGATCGGTGCTGGGTATGGGATCAGCCCTTTGTATCCTCCTTTGTAATAACTCGGAAATTGAGTTTCTATTACCTTACTCATCTTTGATTTACACCTCTTGAGGATGGCATATAACAATACCGCCTCTTTCTCCCTAACTATGCATAGGTGCTTGGAAGGCAGAATGATTGAACAAAAAAAAATAAACCACACCTTTGCTGGTTCTGTCAGTGCTTCTCTAGTGATGGACTCATGTGGGTTGTTCCTAGTGGCATTCCACTTTCCCTTTCCATTAGTTAGCAGGTCTACAATCTTCTGGAAATCAGGTGCTTCCACCGGTCTTTTGAACTTAGACCCGCTCTTCCTCTCCTGAAGATTGTAGGTGAGGCTTATTTGCTCTCTACTAAAGGATATCCATCACCCTCTAACGTAGATTGTTTTATCCTTCATTCCCACCATATTTGCGTAGAACTCCTTCACCACATATATGAATCCCGGAGCTTTGTGCTCATAGAATAGGTGCCATCCCTTGCTCTCGACTAGCTCTTGGAATGGAGAAATCCACTTGTTGAAGCCTCTCTCCCCAATGAAGTCTCTATGCTGTAGTTTATCTCTCCAGGCAATATAAGCCATATCAGAGACCTAGTCACTAACTTTTTCTCCACTACTCTCTGCTCTTTCTTCTTCATCTCCTCTCTTCCTTTTTCTAGATTCTTCCATTAGGTACGCTCTAGTTCTCACGATTCACTTGACCCTTTCTTCACTTCCTTGTTTTACTGTATTTGCTTGAGCTGTTTCTTCCCTCTCGGCATATTCTTCATGATTTCGTTGAATTTGGAATAAGGTTCGTTGGCTTAGACATTTTGAGAGATTTAGGATAAGGGTTTCAGAAGAGTGAGAGATTTAATTGATGAGAGGATTGGGTTGAATGTTTATGAGGTAGGTGACTCTTCAGTCTTCAAACGTTTCTATTTATAGGCCAAGAGTTGTTGTTCTTTTATTAATTGTCGTGAAAAAAATTTGACCTAAAGTTTATGCCCTTTTTTGCATTGTGTCGCGACATAGAGAATTAATGTCGCAAGATAGATTTTTCAATTAATTTTAGATTAAGGCAATTCTTTGTCACGACAGAGCAAAAATTTTCCCACGGCAAGGGAATTTGTCATGCTCCGGTTAGTTTATGTCTCGAGCATAGAGAAATGCTATGTAACCAGATTTCTTAGGCCTAAGTTTGTTGTTCGCCGCGACAATAAGAGTTATGTCGTGACAAACTCTTTCATTGTAAATCAATTGTTAGCATCAACTTTTGTTGCGACAGAAAGAAAGTGTGTCGCGACATAATTTCCTGCGACATGCGTTGAGGTGTGATTTTTTTTTTTGTCGCGACAAAAAGAATCAATGTCGCAACAAAAGTTCAACAATTGTCGCGACAAACTTTGTCTATCACGACATAATTCTGTCCTACCTCAACCCTTCAACCCGATGACCTTTTGTAATAAAGTCTTTCTACTTAATTCATACTTGTGAAAACACATTTTACAACAGACAATCTCAATTCAAGTATGAACAACAATTCTCATTCTTCACTCAATACCATTCATCAATATACTCAACAATGCATAAAAGCAATTTATACAATAAAATCTTCACATTCCCCCAAACTTCAATTATGCATTATCATTAAAAACAAATTGACGGAAATAGAAATACTCCCCCTTGTAGCTATTTTCTACATATCTCAGTTTGAGACAGTGTGCTTCCTAATAATATCTATTTCCAGTTCATCTTCCTTGTCCTTGGAAATTTAGCCAAAACTATAAAATAAAATTTCTAAAAAAATTAAAACTATAACATCGAAACCTGAAATTAAACAAAAAATTAAATACTTATAAAATTTAAAGTCGACTTGGGTTGCCTCCCAAGAAGCTGCTCAGTTTAATGTCTTTAGCTAGACATTTGCTGTAGAATGTCTTCATTTCAGCAAAACTCTTTTCCTTTTCAAAATCTGGATCTAAACTTCATTTAAATTTCCTTCCATTCACTCCTCCTTTTCTGAATTCAGGCCATTTAATCCTTCGAATTTTTTCCTTGTGTTACTTGGGAACACATCCTTAGGTTGATTATGCATGGCTAAGGCCAGTTGCCCTACCCGAGTCTCCAGATTCTTCAAAGAGGCGTTGGTATTGGCTTGAAACATAGTTGTGTTTACCTGGAATGCTGATAACTTAGCAAACTTCTGCTCATGTATGTTCAGCAACCTCTTATTTTCTCCCATGAACGCAAGCATCTGGTCCTCAAAGGAATTAGATCTCCTTTGCCCCTGACTTTCTACTCTCTGCTAGCTGCTGCTGCTGCTGTTGCTGTTAGAAACCTGAGGAGGCATGATATTACTGCAAATTCTGTCTAGGTCTTTGACCTTGCTGTGCTCCTCCTCCATATGAGAAGTTCTCATGGTTCCTGAGTGTTGGTGTGTAGTGAGTGGGCAAGTTGAGGTTGGGCTTGAAAGTGTAGCTCCTATTAGCATTGAGGTACTATGCCTTCTCAACTTGGTAGGGACCCTCATGGTTTGATCCCTCTTCAGCACTCTTTCTTCTCTCTCCTTCATCTACTGTCCCCACTTCAAGTGCAGTATGCATTCTTCTCTCATTGTTTCCCATCTTGTTCATTAATGCATCCAACTTGCTTCAATGGCAGTCATTCGATTAAGCTCAATTACACCACTCCCCCTTAGTCTGCTGCTACTCCCTAAAGCTTTAGATGGAGCCTTGTAGTTGCATTTGGCAAGGTCTTCAATCAGCTGCCTTGCCTCCTCTGCACTTCTTCTTTTGAAAGCCCTACTACAGGCTGCATCAATTATGCCCTTTGAGGCATAATTCATGGAATGGTATAAAATATCCATCTGAGTGGTCAAGTCTATTCCATGCATAGGACATCTTTTGAGTAGTCTCTTAAATCTCTCCCATGCGTTGTAGAGACTTTCATCCTCTCCCTACTTGAAAACTATTATTTCTCCTCTTCTTTCAAACATAAGGCTGGAGGGAAGAATCTGCCCATATAACCTTCAACTAACTCTTCCCAATTGGTCACTAATCCAACTAGTAGTGACTCAAACCAAGTTGCTGCCACATCTCTTAGTGAGAAGGGAAGAGGCTGCGACTGATCACCCATGGTTCCCATTTAGCTTGGTTACATTGTATCTCATGAATATTCCCATATGCTCATTGAGGTCTTCAGAAGGATGACTAGTAAACTGGTGCTGTTGTACCATGGTGATCAGGGTTGGCTTCAATTCAAAATTGTTAGCTTCTATGGCAGGCTGTCTCACAACAGAATATTCATCTTGAATAGAAGGCCTCTAAAAGTCTTCTGACGGCCCGCGCCCCTATACTCGACCCGACCTAGAGGTTGAACCGGGTCCGGAACGCGGTCCTCGCTCTTCTTCCTATTTTCAAATACACAATGTTAAAACTATAGCGCTCTGATACCACTATAATTGTAAGCGTACATTGCATTACCGAGTACTTTAACTACAGTATATTCAAACACCAATACAAATACAAATACGTTTTCAATATCGTAGCTCTATGCTACTTGTGCTTTGATACCATTCAAATCCAATTGAAATTTCTCATTTAAGACACATTTCAAATGCTCATTTGTAAAGGATATTTAAATGCATGAAAATATATTTGTATATACTAATTCAACATAAAGGGATCACATCATTTTGTTTTCAATACATATTTTCCATTAAATATGGCATTACATGCCCATTTGGTCCATTCCCCACCTTGATACAATATGACTTTATTAGCCGTTTTCAATATAAAAAACATTTACAAAAACAAAATCAGAGTTCACTTTTCGAAGTATAGTTTATATACAAAAATGGTCAAATCAAATTCATGTATGCATATGACAGAGCTTTACTTATCCTCCTTGTGGGTTTGACAATGACTCTGAGTCTCAACGACCCTTGTCCTTGTACCTATTCTCTCGGTACCTGCACGATGATAAAACAACGCACTAAGCATTTTCATGCTTAGTGGTTCTATATAGTTCTCTCTTCCATTTCAGTTTAGTGCAAATCTTGCAATTTCTCTAAACCATGCTTTTGAATCTTTTTGAATGATCAATGCAAATACAATACATATATTTATTTCATATACATTCAATTACAGTTTATTGATCATTCCAAATATGCACTTTCATATGCAATAAATCATTCAAAACAAAAATCATGCCTTTCACAATTTTCTTATCATTTCAATTTTCCCTTAAAAGAATTTAACCTATTTTCGATTACGGGATAACGAATCACCGACCACGATCCGGGATGGGAGCAAGGCTGGTATAAAAATATTTTGTTTTATAACGCCAAATGCGGTCTCGCTAGAGCTGGCGTTGGTTATTAAATATCAATTCGTGAACACTATCGATCTTGTCTCCATTTGGGCTCACGGTTCAGGTGACCTGACATTTCAGCCGGTCTGATCTTGCTAATTTGACCCTTATTGGTATACGATATATCACCGGCTGAATTTAATGGATTTAACATTCTATTAAGGGCGTTCAAATCGTTCATAGCAAAATACAGTAAAGTGTGTACATTTATACAAACAATTCATTTTCAATACTCATGCAATTTTTCATATGAAAATCATTTCGCAATCAATTGCCTTAAAATTTATTAAAACAAATCAATATGCCTTTTCTCATAAATCATTTCAGCAATTCACATCATTTTGTAATTATTTAAACCCTTTGGAATTATAGAGAGAGAAGTGGAGAACAAACTCCAAAATGGAAACAAAAGAGAGAGTTGAAGAACAAACTCAAAGATGGAAATAAAAGAGAGAGTCTAAGAACAAACTCAAAAATGGAAATAAAAGAGAGAGTCTAAGAACAAACCAAAAAGCTTGTTGCACTTTGATTCCAATCCTTGGAATCTTCATCAATTCGGGCTTTCCTTCTCGTTAGCCCCTATTCCAATACAATTTACAATCATGTTGTTAGTCAGGTATTCTAGGAGTTCTATTTAGGTTTACTTTCTACCCGACTCCCCTTTTCCATATATTCTTTCTTTCTTTTTCCCCATTCATTCACTATTTGGTCTTAATCAAGCATACTATTATATGCGCTTCAGAACTCGTTATATCATTCTTATTCCCATTAGAAATTGAGGGCAAAAAACAATGTTTGCCCTACAACCGGATCGCCGAGGCGGCGAGGAACATAATATTTTTCATATATTTTTTATACTTGTACGAACCCTTCCATTCACTTATTAGGATCCTCATTAATTCAATGGATGATTGTTAGAATTAACGAAAGAGAGGAACCAAAACATGACTTGCAGGTACGCCTGGGCAAAGCACTGCTACGCCTAGGCGGAGAGGTTCGCCTAGGCAGACCAAAAATGGCAAAAGTTTGAGGCAGGGTTCGCTAAGCGCCAGTGACCTTCGCTGGCGAGAAGCTCACATGCTAGGCGTGCACTCCTTTGCAGGTGTGCACTCCCCACTGAGCTTAGGGTGTTGGGCTGAATGCGAGAAATAGCGGATTTGGCCCTTCTCATGACTCCTTCCAAACTAACACCAACCCAACCAAAATGAACTACAACCTTTCAAAACACTTTTATACCACATTTGGGGTTTTATTAAACCCAAACACAAGTAGAAAGGGGGTTAGGGTTTGGTTTTTAATACGTTAAATCTTGATTCTCTTTCCTTTTTTCTTTCTCTTCTTCTTGTCAACTTGTCCCTTGATTACATGGAGAAGAAATCGCAAATCCCTATCTTCTTCTCTCAACTTGAATGTGCCCTAACCTTTCTCCCTCTTTCCCTTTTTGCCAAATGTGAAAAATGGCATTTACAAGACCAAATTTGGTCTTAAGCCTTATGTTTTCATAAGGCCTTGTTTGGCTTGCACATAAATTCCTATTTCCCATTTTTCTCATTTTAACTCTTCATTTCATTTTCATTTTCACTTCATTTCATTTCATTTTCATTTAACATTTACACTCCTCATTTATGACCCCTTAGGTCCTCATTTAACATTTTACCAGTTGTTAGCTCTTTGTAAAATTTTAGTTTTATCATTTTTTGTTTTTGGCCATTTAAACACCAGAAAAATATAATTTAATTTATTTTGCACCCTGAACATGTTATAAAACTGTTAGGATATTTTCAAGGCATTACAAGTCTTTCATAGTCATTTGCCTTTTAGGTGTTTCTGTTTCTACATTTGCTTCTGGAATAGGTTACTGTCTTTCTCTTTGATTTGTCATACTTCTAGATTCTGCACTTGTAATCTTCCTCAGATTCCTTAGTGTTCTCTCTATTTCTGTATCTAAGGGCAACAGATTTGCTTCTGGTTTTCTGTGCATTTACTATCTTCCTATAATAGAAACACACTGACATCAAATGAAATATGTGGGAAACAGTTTTCATCCATTTAAGCTCAAAAGAAACTTTTCAGTAGCATAATTAGCTACTGTCATTAATATTATTTTTATGATTTTATGAAATTTATGATAAAATAAAGAAAAGAAAAAAAATGTCCAAATTAGCGATTCCCTTTTTGGTTAGAATATTGATCTTTAAATTCATCAATCATCTATCCCCAGTAGCAGCACCAAAAATTTGTTAGACCATAAATGTGATGTGATCAGTGTGTGCCAAACTTTTGGTACTGCCACCCAAGAACTATTTAGTCCCTGGCAACAACATCAAAAACTTTTTAAGACCAAAAATGTAGTTACAAATTATGACACTATTACTAAGGACTATTATCTAATCCCCGGCAACGGCTCTAAAAACTTGTTAGCCATTTTGATGAAAATTTAGGTTTGTTCCCTTTTTATAAACTGAATTCATTAAAGATTTTGATTGGTCATAATCACTACAAGTGCAATAATCATACAAGTAATAACAGTGGATTTTCATTAAGTCTAGATATCGTTCCCATGAGGATTGAGGATGAATCATAAAAACCAACTACCTCAACTACTCAAGATCCTTACTATTTGAACTCCAATATTCTGAAGATTGGAAAACGAATGAAATAATACTAAAGTAATTTCACTAGTTTACATAAAATATTAATAAGGATGGAGTTGAGAGTTCACTGAGTGAGACAACACTAGGACATAGACAATGAATAATTGATAATTTCTGCATCATTTTGAATCTTATCACAAGCCATAAGTTGGAAAGTTGAATATGTCGAATTGCATTGTGAAGATAGTTTTGGTTCTCCTTAACCATACCTTTCATTGATTAGAGATTCATGTTCATTTCTGACTCATGATTCTAATAAGCTACTTGTAAGACATAATCCTCTTTCTAAGATTTGAGTATTTTTCTTTTTCAATACTTCACACCCAGATCTTAGGACTTAAGAATTCTTACCCCCATAGACCGGATATTGCAAGCCTGCAAAACACTGATGTCATCCCTAGAACGCCAAATCGAAGCAAGTCACTAATAAGATGGGAATGGCAATATGGATAAAGATCCAGGGGACCTAGTGCAAAGGGAACCTAAACCTCACTCCCAATGTGTCTCCCGGATCCATAGAGAAAAGGATCATACAATGCTCTCTCCCGCCTTTTAGATGAAAAATAAGTCCCTCAACCTAAAATGACCTTTGATAATCAAACCATGAGACTACCGGAAAACCATGCTAAACCCAAAATACCAATGAAATGAGAATCGAATGAGCGCAACTCTTTTTTTTTTTTTTCTTTAAAAAAAAAAAAAAAAAAAAAAAAAAAAAAAAAAAAAAAAAAAAAAATTCTTCTTGAACAACCAGCAAGTAAGATGAATGCCACACTAGCACAATCTAACCAATGAACCTCAAATCTCAAACCCAAATGGTCCCTTCAAACTAAGACTCCTGGATCAAACCCTAAGGGTGGAACTAAGGGTGTGACAAGCCTAACTTATAGCTTCTGGACATAAGCATGTCATCATCACACAAAGGAAAATATAAGTGAAAAGAAACAAAATGATAGAAACAAAACTCAAAGGCAAGCAAAGTGAAGATGCACAATGGAGGAGTGAAGAAACCATGAATGACCTAAAAAAGAACAAATGAACAATGGCACGATGTCCTCATAATACTCACTGATCCAAACAATAAATGCAAACTACACACTAAGAGGCCCCCAACCTAGGTGAGAAAAGGTATGAAAGGATAAATGAAAGAAAATGCCATATTGAAGCTTGCGAGGCTCAAAGGGTTAACAACGAGATATATCAATGTATAGGTATGCAAAAGGGATATGACTGCTCAAAATGACGGCCACCCATCCTCTGACCATGATCTCACGTGTAGAACTTCTTCAGCTGATCCACATTGGTTGGCTTCGAAAAGTCATTTTCGTCTAGATCTACCAACCAGGCGGCTCCCTCTCGAATCAATTATCGGATAACATAAGGCTCGTTCCAACTCAGCTTGAACTTGCCTCTATGGTCACCAATCAATCCCCTAAGATACCTTAAGACTAAATCCCCTTTCTGAAATATCTCAACTCCTCAAACTTATCAATTAACAATCCAAATAAGTGTGATAGGGTTTCAACTTTCAATCCCAATTCCTCCAAATATCCTGAGTCATTGAATAACCAAATTAGAATCCCCGTGGATCTCCAAATGTCTAATGCTAAGATCAAGTGCAGTCTCCAGGCTTGTGATGCATGCCACATACTCAACAATGTTATTCGTCAACTGATGATGATCAGAGAATGCTAATCGAACCGATTTAGGAATATGATCACCTTGTGGTGATATTAACCGTATACCAATTCTAAATCCCGATTGATTGACGACACCATCAAAGTATAACCACCATCCTACGATATTGGTCACAACAACAAACTGCTCATCGGGGAAATCATCATCAATTAGTCTTTCATCGGATACCGGCAAAGAAGCCAAATGATCTGCAACAATGCTTCCCTTTACTGATTTCTGTGTGACATATTGGATATCAAAATTTGTCAATAATACTAGCCATATCATGAGTCTACCAGTCAGAACATTGCTATCAAACAGATACCATAACAATCCAAATGTGAGACCTCAAGTATGGAATACTCTATCACATAGTGTCTAAGTCTCCTGGTGGCCTAAACCAATGCCAAACAAAGGCGCTTAATCATAATGTATCTACACTCATACTCCAGCATCATCTTACTCAGATAATAAATGGCTCGCTCCTTCCCCAAATCATCAAGTTGAGCTAACATACATCCTAAGGCCATGTCTAAAATTGATAAATACATAAGCAAAGGGTGCCCTGGTATAGGAGGCACCAAAACTGGAGGAGAAAGGAGACACTCCTTAATCCTCTCAAAAGCATGCTGGTAATCATCATTCCAAACTATATGTTGGTTCTTCCTCGGAAGACGGAAGATAGGCTATATGTGCCGTCGGTTTATGATGAAGAGTTGATATCTTTGTAATGCGCACAAGCCTCTTATCTCTTTCTCGATGCTTAGGCGGGCATGTGAAGTATGGCCACTGATTTTCTAGATCCAACTTTGTATCTTACGGCTCGCTAACAATGTGACTGACAATTTCCGAAGTTACCTCAGGTGCACTTCTGGGATTCAATCTGCTAATTTTAGATCCTTTTAAAGAATCTTTCTAAAGCTGCTAGGTGATGTGCTTTACCTCGAGACTTTATTATCATGTCATCCACATATACCTCAACATCTTTGTGCATCATGTCATGGAACAAAGTAGTTGCAGCTCTCTAATAGTGCTCTGCATTCTTGACGAATGGCATAACTCGGTATGATAGAGTACCCGCTCGGTAATGAGAAAATGTCTTCTTCATATCCTTTGGAGCCATCAAAATCTAATTATACCCAGAAAACCCATCCATGAAGGACAACATCGAATGACCAGGAGTGCTATCAACCAGCATATCAAAATGTGGGAGAGGAAAGTCATCCTTAGGGTTGGCCTTATTCAAATCTCGAAAGTCAACACAAACTTTAACCTTGATGTCCTTCTTGGGAATAGGAACAACATTAGCCATCCATTCAAGATACTCAACCACTGATAAGAAGCCAACATTGGGTTGCTTCTAAATCTCCTCCTTAACTTGCAAACTCCATCGAGGGTGCAACCTTCTTAATTTCTGCTTAACTAGTCTAGCATGTGGCAGGATAGGTAGGTGATGCTGGACTATAGAGCGGTTGATTCGTTCCACAGTAAGGTGATCCTGAATCAACAATATTTATAACCCTAAGAGAATTCCTCCTCTTTAGTAGTAAAAGGAAACTCTTTGCAATATAGTGGCTCTGGGGTGGGAACTGGGGATGGGTTTTCTTCATGCAAATGATTTACAGTGAGGTTCAAAAATGGTAAATTTCAATTTGGATTTTGGGGTTTTTGTTAAAAACAGTGAGAGGTGTTGTTTGGAGAACTGAAATTTAAATAAAATTAAATTAAAAAGAAGTCTCCTTGAAGTGTCGGGCTACTGGATTCGGGTTCTAAAGGTCACTGAGAGGTCCTTGGGATCATTTCCTTGCGTTGAGGAGGATGACCTATAGTCATTTCCAGGACCGGATCTTCATTTAGCTTTAAAGACTAAACCCTATGATTTTTCCTTTTGAAAGATGGCATTTAACAAACATTCATGGTCCCAGACAGCGAAAACCTACCTCCCGGACTCATCTTACATTAACAAATAGAAGGCAACTAATGAATATCACTGGTTCAATATTGACATCCAATGAACCTAAAGGAATTGCCAAATACTAGTCAATCGAGATTTCAGAATTTGAACCTAGAGTGAAGGTTAAGAACATAAATGCCCAAAAATGCGTGCGTTAAAAAAACAGAGGACTAACAATTACCTTTGTAGCCCGCTCAGCAGCCTTCTGCTTCAAGGAGGAAGGGACTTAGCCAAACATCCTTTGAGTTGTCATCCTCAGAGGAGTGTTTGGCAGTCGAGAAAAGGAGAGAAAGTGAGGAAAAATGGAGAGAAAAAGAAAGAGGCGGAAGCAGGGGGTAGAAATCTTACAAATTTTTTGATTAATTTTCTAGTTCTGACCCTTGGCCCGACATCTTTTCACTCGGGGCAAGGAAATTAAAAATAACCAAAATCTCGCTAATGAGAAGGATAAAATGGAAAAAAACAAAGAAACAAAAAGCAAAGCGGGGCGGCCGGGATGAAACGGGGCGGGAGGAATGGTAGGCGGGCGGGGGAAATTTCAGTGCTCCAATTTCCTTGTGGCTCCATACCTGCATTTTCTGCTCTTCTTTCTTGATATCGATCTGTAATCTGAGTTTGACATTCTTCGTGCTTGGATCAGCTCAAACTAATTTAGCACGATTAGCTGTAAAAATTGCAAAATTTGCTCTAAAATGCGATCGGTAAAATGGCGGGGACCTTAATGTGTCGGGTTAATTAGAATGATTAGTACAGCACTCAAAACCTATAATGATAAGGTTAAAACAATACTTTTTGGGCACTAATCCACCCCAACCTACACATTGCTTAGTCCCTTAGCAATGAAAGAAAGAAAAGAAAGAGGGGCATACAAAACAAATAATGTTCACAAAATGGTATTTCAAAAAGGTTGTGAATGATAATGCCCTAACCCTAAGTAGAATCATCAAAGCCTTGTCAATAACTATCTTGAGAGAATCAATGCCATGCAAATGAGTATCAAAGAGGCACCAATCTCGGTGAATCAACCAAAACTTCCATAAAACCTAAGTGTTTGTTTAATCGGAGTTCTCAACAAATAGCCCCTTAAGCGCCTCTCCCCCAACCTAGCTACTACCCGTCTAGCATGCTAACCAACCTAAATAGATCGGGACCCTCTTATTCCACAACTCTTTTTTGTGTTGTAGGGGTGCAATCTTGAGGAATCGACCTCACCCTAAGTCCATGTAACGAGATCTCATTGACTCCCAACCAATTAAGGCTTAGGGCACCAAGTCATAGGATCTTTCGACATCAAACTCTTCGGGTTTCACCGGACTTGAATGATTTCGAGACTCACGGGAACCTTCAACCTTTCAGCTCCACCCGTCCACCCATGTAGCGAGCACTAAGTGGGTGGCTTAACCAATGAAGGTTTAGAGACACCCAGGGCTTTAAAAGAGCTTTCACCATATACCCCTCGGACAGTGCTCGGGTTTCGAGAATGTAGCGTTGCAATTTTCTTCTTTTCTTTTCTTTTTCACTTCTTTTATTTCTTTTTTTTTGGAAGACGCATTGGCCTTCTTTCACATGGGTCATAGCCTATTAAAGGTGGTCAACGAAACTAGGGTAGGTTGCGCAAAGTAAAGGAGGTTGACCATTTTTTTAGGTTATTAAAGAAACTGATATTAACAAGTGTGATTTGTTAGCCCAAAGGTGGGAAGAAAAATGGTCGAAAGCAACAAGAGTTCAACTGATCATCCACTCAACTAAGCATGGAACCAATCTAACATCAATATAATTGGATAGTGCTTCAATTTTTCAAACCACAGGTTAGGCAAAACACAAAAATTTGGGTGCAAAATGGGTCCAATAAGTAAGTTGTATAGTATAACAGCTTCACAAAAAGGAAAACCAGCTAGCCACTGAACATAACAAAATGGGCTTGCTCAAAATAGTAACAAAAATATAAGTGCAAAAGCCACTTCCTTCACTAACTCTCCCCCCCAACCAAATATCTCATTGTCCGCAATGGGGCTTGGATTGGAAAGTTAGGGAAGGAAGTGTTAGCTCCTTGATGAGATGTGATCTTTGTTAGATAGGAGACTTCGCAAGCTTTCCATCGACACCTTATTCACTCCGTTTGGGCTTCAAATGAACAAGTTAGAAGAAAAAAATAGAGAAAAAAAAGTGATCAGTTGGAGCATTTTAAAAATTTCACCTTCATAAAAATTTCAAAATGTTCTTTCTAGCTATTTTTTGATTCTACACTCTCTAAGCTTTCCAACGGTACCATTTTCATGAGGTCGGATGAAAAGTTATGACGAAACAAAATCGAGAGGTAAAACGAGTGGAGCATAGCGAGAAAATTTCGCTATCATGGCGAAAATTCGGCTAAGATAAGCGAAAATTTGGCATAAATTTTAAGCTATGTGTGTGAAATTTAAGCTATGCGAAAATTTTTTTTAAATAAGCAAAAAAATTAAAAATAAAATAAAATAAAAATAATAAAATAAAATAAATAAATGAAAAAACATTTTTTTAATTTTGTTTGAGAGACGTTTTTTTAAAATTTTTTCTCTTTTTATATAAAAATTAAAATAAAAACAAACGTTTTTTTGATAAAAATAAAATAACATTTTTTTTTACATTTTTATATAAAAATAAAAATAATAATTTTTTTATAATAAAAATAAAAATAAAAACAAACGTTGTTTTTTTTTTTTTTTGAAATAAAATAAAAATGAAACAGACTTCTTTTTTTCTTTTTTTTAACCTTAGTTACTGTTGGCTATTTTGTGCAGCCCAGTGGAGGATTGCAGGTACATATTTTTCGCTACATAGTGGGGGAGATTTCGTTATGTGAAATTCAACCATTTTAGCTATGGCTACAAGAGATTTAAGCTACATTTGCGAAATTTTCTTACTCCTCTTGCTGCTGCTGCTGATTTTCAATTATGCTTCAAAATTTCACTCAAACTGCAAAAATTAGTATAAGAAAAATTTTAAAAAAATTGCAGAAAAGTAAAAATTAATCTAAAAACAAAAATTAACTAAAGATTAGAGAAAATCTAAGAAGAAAAATTAACGAAATCAAAATAAAATACGATAAAATAAAATAAGCCAAGAAAAAAATGAAAAGCGAAGTGGGGAGGCTGTGCTCCTAAACCCTCCTTAGAGCCTTTGGAGGCTGTTGGAACTGGCGGAGCTCAGAAATGCCGAGGTTCGGGTGCTCCAAATCCGAACCAGCACCCGAACCATCCACTATGCCATGCAGTGTGAGCAGCTGCCATCTTCTTTGAGGTAGTGGCAAAAATCTTAATAGTGGCCACTAGCTTCTTGAAGTTTTTCAGCATAGGCAGTGATGGGGTGGCCTTTATAGTGGGTGCTTTGGGTGTCGATTGTGCTACAGGGGAAGGCAGTATGTGCACTGGCAGGGTATACACTAGGTCGGTGGAGGGGGCTACTGGCAGTGGGCTGTAGGTGGTCTTGGCATTAGCAGTGGGGTTCAATTATGTGGGAATTGTTTGAAGGACATGCTTTTGGGGTTCCTCCCCTTATTCCTTTCCCACCTCTGCTTCCCTTCTGCAGCGGTTCTCCCAGGGAGCCTTTGCGGTTCCCGACATAAATTCCTCTTGAAGAAAGCTGCTTTGCGGTTGAGTCTGCTCACCCAGCTTAGTGTCAATGCACTCTCTCTCTGGATTTCCTTCCTCTTGATGATCATGTTGCTGGGCAAGCCTTGAAATGGAGTAATGCAGGTTATCAATTTTCTTATCCATTTCACTTTGTAGCCCATCTAATCTTTGGTCCAGGGAGTTCTCCATAGTATGGATTTTTTGGCTCAATTAGGCATTGAATTTCTTTTGTTCTACCACAACATCCCCCACCAGTTTGGTAAGGTCTAGAATTGCTTTCTCATTGAGAGATTGGTTAATGGTGGTTGAAAGCCCAAGACAAAAAGAGGCATCTTGTGGATATGGAGGAGGTGCATAAGTTGGGGTGCTCTTTGTAGGAAGTGTACTGATCCATTGGTCTCTATATTCCCTCATTGGCTTTATGTAGTGCAGTTTCTCTCTGAATTCTTTTGCCCTTGCCATAGTAGTTTATGATCTATGGATATATGTGCACTAGGTTACCCCACATACCTGCGACCATCTTGTCCACATTCCCATTTGGGTCCCGAATTTAACCTGATTAAGAAACTCTATCCCAGCTGGAACACGGGCCTGTGCTTGAGACACAACAAACACCAACAAAAGAAAAAAAAAACAACTCTACCAAAAGGGAGTAAAGTTGCTTAAAAACAAAATAAAATTAAACAAAATTAAATACCTTTGAAAACAATAAAAGTATATATACAAGAAAATTCACGAGAACTTTGTGATGAGAATCACAGAGTGTTCTTAGTCATCATTCGCACTTAGGCACCATCCCGACTTGACGCCATTTGATTAGAATTGCCACGAGTAGGGTGATCTGAATTAACAATATTTATAACTAAAATTCCTCTCACTATGGTAGTAAAACTACTTGTAGTATAGTGGCTCTAAGGTCGAACTTCGGGGATGAGTTTTTCTTCATCTGAAATAATTTCTGAGTGAGGTTCGAAATGGTGAATTTCAATTTGGGATTTTGGGGTTTTTGTCAAAAGGTGAGAGGTGTTGTTTGGAGCGAAATTTAAATAAATTAAATTAAAGAGTCACCCTTGAAGTGTCATTCTTTGGTCCGGGTTCCAAGGTCAACGAAAGGTCATGGGATCATTTCCTTGCGTTGAGGAGGATGACCTATAGTCATTTCCCGAACCGGATCTTCATTTAGCTTTAAAGACTAAACCCTATGATTTTTCCTTTTGAAAGATGGCAAGTTTATGAGCATTCCTTGGTCAGGAATAGCGAAAACCTACCTCCGGACTCATCTTACATTAACAAATAGAAGCGACTAATGAATATCCTTTGGATCTAGTATTAAGCATCGTGAACCTAAAGGTGCAGTACTAGTCAATCAAGATGCACCTAAGAGATTTGAACCTAGAGTGAAGGTTAAGAACATAAATGCCCAAAAATGCGTGCGTTAAAAAAACAGAGGACTAACAATTACCTTTGTAGCCCGCTCAGCAGCCTTCTGCTTCAAGGAGGAAGGGCCTTAGCCAAACATCCTCTGAGTTGTCATCCTCTGAGGAGTGTTTGGTAGTCGAGAAAAGGAGAGAAAGTGAGGAAAAATGGAGAGAAAAAGAAAGAGCGGGAAAATTCAGCTCCCCCTAAAAAATTTTTGATTAATTTTCTCGTTCTGACCCTTGGCCCGAGCTTATGTCTTGCCCTTTCGGGGCAAGAAATACAAAATAACCAAATCTAAGCTAATAGAAGGATAAAATGGGAAAAAACCGGAAACAAAAGCAAAGCCGGGCGACGGGATGAAGCGGGGCGGGAGATATAGTGGCGGGCGGAGAAATTTTGGGTGCTCCAATTTCCTTATAGCTCCACTTTTCTTGCATTTTCTGCTCTTCTTTCATACAGTGTATCGTCTGTAATCTTTGAGTTTGACTCAAATTCTTCGTTGCTTGGATCGACTCAGCAATTTTGGCACGATTAGCTCGTAAGCGCAAATTTACTTGCAAACCACGATCAGAGTAGAATAGCAGGGACCTTAATGTGCAAATCGGGTTAATTAGAATGACTAGTACACAAAAAGCACTCAAAACTTATAATAAATAGGGTTCAAAATTGCACTTTTTGGGCACTAATCAGCGGTCAAGACCTAGTATGTCCTCATATGACCATGAAAATACATCCAAGTATGATCTAAGCAAATCAATAAGTGTAACCCTCTCGTCAGGAGATAAGGAAGTGCCAATCTTAAGCTCCCTAGCCTGATTAAGGGTTCCAAAATCTACTGACTCTGTGCTACCAGAAACTGGCGTAATTTTCTTTTCTTCTTAATCAAAATCATAACATGATTAACCTCTCAGTAGGACCATCTAGGCTTTCCACATCCTCCATATCATGTACATATGTTGTGGGTGTCGGTGATGAAATCACAGGAGAATATAATGACACAGTTAAGTACTAGAAAATGCTCATACCATTATGTTATTGTGAGATAAGCTGCTCAAGCATAGAAAAACCGGACATAGTGTCAAAGGGAAAAAGGTGAGTCCCGTAAGATCGACGCTCCCTCAGTGAAATAACTATCGCGGCTAACATCAGTTACAAAGTCATCACCATCCATCTCAAGCATAAAAACTCTGAACATATCAAAAGCAGCATGGGGCCTGTGTGGAGCTATATAAAGGATACGACTTGTGCCTATCATATCCATCTTATCAACGTAAGCATCATGAGGAGTTGCTCCATCAGTCTCAAATACAGAAAATCTGAACAAGTCAAAAGCAGAATAAGTCCTGTGTGGAGCTATATCAAGAACACGACTAATACCTATCATATCCATCTCATCAATGTAAGCATCATAGGAAGTCTCATCATCGGTACCCTCGAGGATCCCGCAGGCATATCATAGTCGATGAACCATAAGGAAACACGGCTAGAAAACATGTTGGCTGGTCAGTGATTGGGGTGCAACCGTCATGGCGTAATTGCACCGATGGCGTGCACAAATTTATACGTCCCCGAGGCTGTTGGATGTCTTGCATCCCAACTGCCTCTGAAATGTGAACAGTCCCTTCCATGTGGGGTGTATGCTCTAAACCTCTAATAAAGTAGTCAACCAACTAAAAGGTATACAGGCGGAGGGGATAATCGAATGGAACCCTAAATAGGGGAGCCCTCACCTTATCCTTGCACAGTCGCGCCATGTGTTGTGTATCGTCCTCTATGGGAGTGTAACCCAATCCGTAGGGTGTATCATGTTCGGCCAAGTAGAAAGCTGCTCTAACCACTTGTTTTTATTGGCATGCAGCTGAGTAAGACATACCTCTTATTATGCTAAGTACTAAGGTGATACTATACTGGTCAAATGACATAAGCACTATATCTTTGCTATCATTCTCCAGGCTGACAACCTGAACCTCATATAATCTAAACCTCGTCAAATGCAATTCATCCTTACTATGGCTAATCTGCAACACTGGCTCAAAAGAAGTAATGACATCTCTGTCTGACTAAATGCATTTGTATCATGATGACGAGTCCTTCATGTATGAACTTCAACTTCTGATGGAAGGAAGATGGTATGGCACTAGCCTCATGGATCCAAGGGCGGTCGAGAAGTAGGTTAAAGGTTAATTGGATCCTGAGAACCTAAAATAGTATGGAATATTTGACTGGACTAATCATAACATATGTAGCGAGTGTATCCCATGCTTGATTATACATGTCCCGTCATAGCTCTGCCGATGTGTTGAGGCCCCGAAAGTGGTGAAAATCCTAGTGCGATAGTTGTCACGAAAGGACAAATGTTCAAGGTAGAGAGGTTGTCCAGTAGGACAGACAATACTCGGTGGCTTAAACAAGCAACATCGATGTACAAGGGACGAACATGATCTGATCCTTCTGGTGGAAAGTCATCATTAGAAAATACAATGCATGTAGCTCTATCAGCTGTTAGAATGCGAATAAGCCCTTATAAGGTGGTAGCAATATCAACCCTGTTTGGCTAAGGGCCTTGACTAATGCATTTCTGTGTGTACTAAACGAGGCCAAGAGGCTCCAAATGGATATGTGAGTCTGAGTAGTGCGTAGCTAGCGTAGAATCTCATCATCCTCTCTCTTAATCTCCTCTTTGGCAGTTGTACCAACAAGTGGTCTATCAATGGGTGGAGAATAAGCTACCCTCCCACTCCGTGTGACTATCTGAACATCTCTGTGAGCGGGCCCATAACCTTCTAGGAATAATATGATTGGTGTCATAGGGGGTGAATGCTAAAATATCTGGAAATTGTCTGAAACGTAAGTCATCTAGGGTCAACATGAATAGCTGAGATCATTAGTCGAGATCATATCTCAGATCTAATCGATTTCTCATACGAGACTAATAGGTGAGCCTCTACATCTATCCGTCGGCGAAATCTCGTTATCCTCGTACTCGTAGAAATGAATCCCTTCGGGAAGTGCAAACTCTAGTATCATGAGTAGGTAATGGGTCAGTGGTCACATCCTAGTGTCCCAAATCAACTAAACCCTGATCAATCAAATCTTGAATAGCATGTCTTAGGGCTGTACAATCGTTCGTATCATGACTCACTTTATGGTGGTAGGCGCAATGAAGATCGGTCATGAATCTCGATGGAGTAGGCTGTGGTGGTGGTCTAGGTGGTAGCAGGGTAATTAGTCCCCCCTTAACTAGTCTCTAGATGGCTCAACTTAATGGCATCCCGAGCTATGTGAACTGTCTAGTTGGATTCGACGGAGGGGGTGCTCTATACTGATGATGGGATTGCATAGGTGGCCTTTGGGGTGCACGTAGCATGTACTCATTCTGATGGGGTGCATATAAGCGGCTACTGGCCTAGTGGGGTGGCTAGGTCTGCATTGATCACGTTATGTCATTTGATAAGAAGTATTTGAGAACCATCTCTAAAACGGAGGCGACAGGGACATATCGATCATGCCCGATGGTATCAACATCGATGGCTGCTGGGCTCGATCCGGCTTCTTACGCTGAGTCACAAGGGAAGAATCTGCCCATAATCCTCTGGCTATACCCTCTTCAATGCCATAGAGGGCCTATACTAATGAACCAAAGTCTAACTGAGGACATCCCCATGAGTTGCCTAGCAAAACAAGGCTAAAGACTATGCATAATCTTACTGATTTGATCACGCTCTAAGGGTCTGTCAATGATTTGTACTATCTTCTCCCTCCAGTGGGAGATAAATGAGGTTACTGATTCATCTGGCCTCTACATGAGGGCCTCTAGCTTTTTTCATGATACATCCATTAAAGTGTTAAAGTCTTGCACGAGAAACTCCTGTGCCCGAATCGATCCATGTCCTCGTCGTGAAGTGCAAGCGAACCAAAGTGGCTGACACCACTTAGTGACAAGGGGAACAACATAATCATTTGTGTCTCATCATCGGTGCGGAAGTACATAACGGTGTTGTTCAGCGCAGTGGATGCGGGGGGCACCCAATCATGTGTGTCTCTCGATATCACGGCGTATAAACTCAGCCAGAGCGGAAGAGTATCATTTGCATGTCATCATATCCATCCCAATTCATAATTCTATCATAAACTTGCAATGACCTCATTCTCTACTCAATCCTAGCAATACGGACCTAAGTATGATCCACAACTAATGTAGGTGCCACAACAGAATGCGGTGTGGCCTTAGTATGTCCATGCGAAACAAATGCCCCTACCTGTGGGGTTGGCTGAACTAGGGGTGGTGGAGGAGGAGGAACTGTATGGTCTTAATGATGGGACCTGTTGCCCGTTAATCCTCTGATCCAATCCTAAGATAGCATCCCTGAGTGATGCCATAGTGTCGTAATCTCAGCCAACTAGTCGACAGTAGCGTACTAAGGGTCCATATCTCTATGATCTGATGTCTACTCTAACTTACTATGTGGATTTGATCTTCTTACAAGCCTACCTTCGATGTGAATCCAAGCTCGAGAACCCAGGTCAGTCTCAATCAACAATCCTACAAAAAAATGGGGGGACGTCAGTCCCCGTGACTACTAGTCATGAAATCAATCTCGTAATGTGATCCCACAACTAAATCCTCCGAGGGAATGAACTGTCATGTGATGTTAACAACTAAATCTAATACATGGCTCCACAGGTATGAGCAATATTCTAACATGGTGATACCTTAAGGGTAAGGTGGCTTCAAAGGAAACAGTGGGCAAAAGCAAGTTAAAAGTTGGATGACCATACCAACAAGAGGATAGGTAACCTAAGATCCTAACTAACAATCAAAGTGACACACTAGCCACGCAGGTATCCATAAAATCTAGCTCAAGGCTATATAAGTCTTCATTGCTCGAATAATGATCATCTCCATGGTGCTCCCATACATCGATATAGCCTTTTTACTAGACCCTACTCGAAATCCCTAGCTTGGTTGAAGGCAAACAATTAGGAATTAAACCCAAGAAATCAATGTAAGTAGTCAACCAAGACTAGTGATTCGGATATAAGGGGATACACACATGTCCCATAAAGACAAGCGATAAGCAGTCATGCAAGAAAAGCGACCATGCCCGCAAGCGGAGTCATGCGCGAAAGAGATAGCCTACCGAATCTACACCGCAGGCTTGCCATCCCATGCGATCGAAACACGCTAGCTATGTGCGAGGTCGATGAAACGAGCATCTTTAGAACCCGACCAGGTAAACACACATCACAAGTCTGACAAAATACTAACTTGGGTAAGTGATTTCATCTATCATTTATCTAGCCCAATAGTCTACTTATCAATGAACCATGTGCTCCAATATAACCAACTCAAGTTCAAGCTTGATCCTCTTATGAAACCAAAGATTTTGGGTTTGTTCCCCAACAAAGTCGCCAATTTCTAGACCCTACCCAATCAACGAGGCCAACACAACTCACTTAAAAAAAAAAAAAATGTTTTCGAGTTTTGGGAAATTCGTCCCCAGTGAAGGTTTTGTTTGGAGTTGCCACTTACTTTTTATTTTTATTTATTAAGGGGAAAATCAAGTAAGAACAAAAACCCTTAATGACTCCAATCATGAAGAAATGGTCAGCGAAACATGAGTATATCTCCAAGGATCATGTTACCTATTGGGAAGGTAACCCACGTGAGGTAGCACCCCTCTAAGCCCGGGACCTGGCCTCTATTAATGAATTGATCACATAGGAGCATATGGGTCAAAGATCTGTTAACCACCTAGGTTAGACGAACGACATGAATCACATAAACCTGGTGGCATCTAGCATACATTTAATCACAACAAAATATAACCAAAGACACATACCTGAGGTCCCTAGCTATGCACAGCATAAGAAGTCAATCAATAACCACAACAAGCATGTATGGAAAAAAAAAATAGCAAGTATTCACGTGAATTCCATTATCCAACATCAAAGCGCATACTTGTGGTCCCTAGCCATGCGCTGTAGGGGAAGGTTAGTCACATATTTCAGGCATACAACAATCTCTCAAAATTAAATATCACAAGCAAGGGAAGCCAAGAGAAACCATACATTGCATCTCAACCACTCATTCTTTGCTACACCACTGTGCGACTATAATATCTGATTATCACAAAAATCAGCCTCGATAAAATATCTTAGTATTAGTGCTTAACTAACTACTTTTGACCCGCATAGACCCTAAGTCTTATGAATCCAAAATGGACCAACATTAACTTGAACTAAACCCCATTTCAAACCCTAAACATAGCCCTATATTGATCTAAGTGAATGGGCTTGAATCACAAGGTCATGAAACCAATTAAATTGAAATCAATTTTACCCACACAAAAAGAAGCCAGAAGAATTGGTTGATCCGATTCCCCGACGATCGAGCTAGTAAGAAACAAATCTAAAAAATTTGAAGCCATTCCTCCTGAATCAAAGGAACCCAAAGAAAATGGTGTACAATTTTGACTCTATATGAGCAGAGTACTTTAAACAAGGCAAAGGGCTATTCTTTATCCTCGGAAAAAACCTAATGGGCGGGCGTCTAGTTCCCCAGCGGCGGTAGAGCAAATCTCGAAAATTTTTGGAGCATTTCCTCCATAGAGTAAGGAACGAGAAAAAGAAAAGAAAAAAGAAATGGTGTACGTTTCGACTCGGATGAGCAGAGTGACTGAGCAAGGAAAAGTGCCTAGCTACTATCATTTGAACAAAACCTAATGGCTTTGGATGATCTAGTTCCATAGCCAGATAGAGCTGATTGAGAACAATTCTCAAAATTTGTCAAAAAATTCCTCATAGAGTAAGGAACCCAAAAAAAGAAGCGGTAAATGATTCAATTCAGGATGAGAAGGGGCTCCAACCCAAACGAGGAAAATTGCCTAACTCATCCTTGAAAAAAAAACGCGATAGGCCCCGGATAATCTGGTTCTCCGATCGGTTGGTAGGTTGAAACGAATCTCAAAAAAGAATTTTAGAACATTCCTCGCGGTAAGGAACCCAAAAAAAGCAACGGTGTGCGATTCCAACTCTAGATGAGTGAGAATGGCCCAAACAATGCCAAGTTCTCTAAAATAAGGATGCAAACATCAGAGGCAAAGACAAGCACTGCCTAAAAGAAATGGGAGAAGAACACAATGTTCATACCTGTAGGATTCATGGCTACTCCCCTTTTGTGTTCTTTAGGTATCCACTCCATCAAAACTTTAGGAAATCCCCTTCAAAATAAGAGAGACTACTCCCAGCCGGATCTAGAGAATCTCTCCCCCTTTCTCCTTTCTTCTTTTCTTCCTTTCCCCTTCTTTCTCCATAATTTTTTTGCTTGTATTTATCCCCTTTAACCCTGAGCCCACTCCATTTTTCACACCTTTAGTCTCAAGAACTCCCCCAATTAGTCTCGGACTTCCCCAACTTCATAAACACTCTTCTATTCGTCAGGTTAGTAGCTAGCCACTTTAACTCATTTGCTTAACCACCAAGAATCCAAAATGGACTCAAGGTGGGTTGAAACCAACCCATAATATGGCTGAAACTAGACCCCAGTAATTGCTGGATGTCCCCAGAGCTTGCAGGCCCAAACCAAGTAGGATTTGGGCTCGGAAATGCAAAATCAATGCTTTACATACAAGGCGCTTTGATGATTTAATTTGACAGGTTCTGACCGGTTGAGCAGGATGAAAAAAATTAAAAATTTGGCATAATATTCCTTGAATAATAAGGAGTAAAAAAAAAAAACGGCATGCGATTCCAATTTTGGATAAGGGAGCTATGACCAAAACAAGCTTAGGTGCTCCGAATTCGAACCTGCTCGAATAATGAACTTCAACTGAAATCTGTTGAACCGATTAGTGGATCCGATTGATAAAAATTCTCAAATTTTTTTTAGAGAATTCCTCAATGAGTAAGGAATCCAACAAAAGAAATGATGCATGATTTCAATTTCGGATGAGGGAGATATGACCAAAACAAGATCTAGTGCTCCTTAATCGAACCTACTCTTATGAACTCTAGCTAAACTGAAATTTTGAGGAGGCTTCAATTCCTTCCTATGGAATGATGTGGAAAACTACGGAAAGGGCCATGACGACACTCCAAAATGAACCCCACACTCGCACCATTGTGAACCATAGACGTGCATACACAAAGCTCAAGAACTGATTAAGCCCAAAAGGGGCCAGAGTCGTGACATATAAACAACTAGGTACAGGTGACACCCTTGAGATCAATTTATGTGTCGAGGGACAAAATTGAGGGTCTACGCGAGGCAAAAGGATTGATTTCAGCGTAGTAGTGATAAATCAGTTTTATAATTTGATAGATGATGACAGCGAAGCATATAAGGGTTGATTCCAAAATACGGATTACCAGCAGCTCATGAGAGTCCTCACTAAGGGCAGGGGAGAGTGGAAGCACCATTCATCCACATCAAAAGTGATGATATTTCAGATGAAGACCCTCACACTTGTTGCAAAAGTCTGGTATAATTTTCTGTGTGCTAAACTCAGGCCTAATCTTCATCTTACCACGGTTACCAAGGACAAGACCATCCTGTTATACGCAATCACTCAGGGCGTCAAATTTAATGTCATGCATGTTATAGAGAGGGGAATCATTGAGTCCACCCAAGGATGTTGCACTGTAGCCTTGATCCACCCCTCTCTCATCACCCAGCTTTACCGAAATGTGAAAGTACCAATGCTAGAATCTGAGGAGAAAGCACACCATCGACTCCCATTGTCACTACCCAAAGCAAAGGATGACGCACCGAAAAATGTGGAGGATGAAGACGAGGAAGACGCAATAGAGCTGAGCGAGGAGTATTCCAAGGATGAGGATTCTGAGGCTGATCTTCTAGACACACTCTGAAGCGCATTTTCTAGGCTCTCAACCCGCTACGAAAAGCTGGCGTAAACAATAACTGCAAGTGGACCATTTGGAGCGAAACACAGCATACATGGTCAGCATGATGCAGTTCTATCATGAAGCGGCATCGTCTTTAGCTGCACTACCACAGCTGCCACTAGCATTCTAGCTTCCAACATGGCCACCAGCCACTCCCGCACCATAGACTACCCCCACAGTAAACCACTCCTCAAACGTTGATCAGCCTGGTTTATGAGGGGAGTCTCATTTCACCATGACCATATTTTGCACTGGGGACAGTGTTTCCTTTAAGTTTGGGGGTGTTTTTCCCCACATATTACTTTCTTTTGGTGCATACGGTTGCACCTGAAAACACTTTGAATATATTTACTACTTTTGGATATTTTATATTTATTGCTTTTGGATATTTTACTTTTTGTTTTAGATGTTCTGATTTTTAATTTTTGGATTATCTTTGCTTTATTTAGTTGTTAGTTAATTTTGATGTGTTTGTTAGTTAGTTCTTAATTGCATTGTGGGAATAATTTGATTCATTGATTGATCCTTTTTTTGTTTGAAGACCATTTGATCATATTGCATACATTCCTTGTGCTGAATTGTTGAGCTTCAATGTGTCCAATCAATGTTTTATCCAAATGCCACAGTGCAGAAAAATTTTGAAAAACTCTAAATTGTTTTGTTTTGTTTTTGTGGGTCTGTTTTGAGATAGTTGGCATGCCTATGATGATAAATAATTGTGTTATTCTTTATATTTGAATAATGTCAGAGAAAGATGATCTAAAAATTGGACCATACAGTTGTACACTTAGCAATAGGTTTGCACAAAACTAAGCACAAGTCTCAATACCCTTATTTACCAATAATGCATGCTTTAGAGAAAAATTAGGAAATCATAATGTTTAGATCTCATAAGACCTTAGAACATGTTTAATTACCATTTGAGGTGAAATCCTAGGTATCATATTTTGGGGAAATGATATAGGCCATCCTTGGAATCGGTTGAGCCTTCTTATCCTACCTGGTTATGCATTAGTCCATAGTCACCCTGTTTGAGCCATAATAGCCATGTTCTATCTTGAAAACCAAGAACAAACACCCGGATCCTTTTATTTTACCCTTCAGTCAAGAACCCAATTTACCCTTAACATGTCATGTATAAATCATACATTAGGAGGAAGACATGTAGTTGAGTGGGAATGATTGAATGAAGAGAGGTTGTTCAACAAAAAATTCCGAGGAAGGGTTGTTTGAAAATAGAAAACATAAATAAACAAAGAACTCAAAAAGGAGAAAAATTTAACCTCATAGCCTTCTTACCTTGAGCTACTAAGTCCGTAGGGGTGCTTTAACACCTAATACCCTAAGACTAACTGGTCTAGGGGCTATTGACCTAAAACTCGTTACACGGGGTATGTAGAAAGATTAAGGGGGTTTAATATTGCACTACTCATACCATGATGTTCATAAAAAGCAAAAATTCTTGGTGACAGTTGATAAGATATAAAAACAATAAAGTTTCGGAGTGAAGCAATATGGAAAGCACATTGATGCTAATAAGGTTGAGTTTACATGACTCAATTTGAGATAGAGTGAAATTTGAAAGGATAAAGCCCAAGAAAAAAAGGAAAACGTGCTTGAGTGTTTTAGGTAAAAACCAAACTTAAATGACCTACTTAACTACCCACATCACCCCTATTTTTACATTACAAGCTTGAAAGCCTGCCAGTCCCAATAGTGTGTATCACCTACATTAGTGGAGAATGGTATGCCAAGCAAGCCTTTGAATTCTTAGTCACTCTGCATTCATGGAAATTCCTTAGGGTAAGAGACCCTTTACTGCATGCATTCTCCTGTTTTCATCTAAACCGCATTTGGAGTAATAAGGGGGAGATTGCACAATCTCAGAATAGAACCTTGATCTAGGTGCATTCAACTTGTGGTCAGTTCATTAGTTTTAAATAACACTATCTTCAAATATTATTCAAATGTTATAATGCATAATTCCTAAGGCAAAACATTGCAATGCTTTTATCTTTATGGACCCTCGTTTTTTTTTTAATAAGTTGGGAAATTGTTTTACTTGAGGACAAGCAAAATGTTAAGTTTGGGGGTGTTGTTCGATGTGAATTATATATGCATTTTGAGTGTGTTTTTTTATGTATTTTTATAACTTAAATGCTTAATTCACATCCTTATTCAGACATATTACACTAATCCCCCATTTTGCAATGTTTTGCAAAATATGATTGAAAATAAAGCAGAAGAGCTAATTGAAATGAAGGTAGAACCAGAGCAAGAAGGCAAGACCTGCAGGAGAATCTCTCGAGTTCGCCTAGGCATAGGCAATCCTCGCCTAAGCGTAGAGGTTCACCTAAGCGTAGAAATGGCTTGCCTAGGCAAGCCAGTGATCAACATGAAGACTCCTAAAGACAACTCGACGAACTCGGACTCACCTTGGCATAGGGGTTTGCCTAGGCGTAGCTTCCCTTCACCTAGGCGAAGGACCACTATCAGCAAATGACGACACGTGTCTTCCCCTAGGCAAAGCTCAGTTTGTCTAGACGAAGAATGTTGGGATGGAATACGAATATTCCCATTTTCAGCCCAATCATTGGCTCATTTCCTGAGGGGTGTATATGCTATACTTGTTTTCGACCTAAAAAGAGGGGAGACTCGAGAGAAGGCAGCTAGACTACCAATTTTAGGGTTCTTTTCTCTAGACTTAAATTTTTCTAGGGTTTTTAGTTTTGACTTGATTTTGAGCTCATTTGTGGAGCTAGGTTATAGGATTTAGCCATTTGGGACATTCAGAGCAAAGAATCTGAAGCTTTGACTAGATTGATTAAATCGTTTTGTATTCCTTAACTCTATTTACTTCTTAATCTTTTAGTACTTATTCAGCAAATATGGTATTATCTGGGTTTCTGAAGGCCGCATGAGTACTAATATCTCCCCTAGGCTAGCTGTTTAAAACTCCGCAGGCACTCATGGTTTTATTGACCGGTTTGTTTGCATCCATATTTGTGTTGAGGTTATATGTTTGTGAATCTTTGATTTTTCAGGGTTTTTCCTAATTGTTGTATGTTAGAGGCTGAAATTAAAACCTTGAGCTCAAGGGGTTCCAGAGTGACAACTGAAGGTAACCCCTTAGGAATTAGTTTCCACCTTTAGTATCCTACAATTTTTAAAACCTAATTAATTTAATCAAAGAAATCTAGGGAACTAGGAATGCCTAGTACTAGGTGGATTTTATTAAGATGGACAACATGCAATCTTATGTGAAGATCGTTAGGACCGAAAGGAGATTGATCTAAACATAACCTGGGATGTTCTATTGCAAGGACCGAAAAGAGACCAATAGAACTCCTAATGACTGATTCGCCCTAGAACTAGTATCATATTTTTAGACCTAGAAGAACCAAACGGAGAATAGGAATGGAGTGTGAGAAATCGAGGGGAGACATGATAGTGTAAACCTCGTATCATATTCCTTGGTTAAGCACAAGGACATTTTCAAATTAATCGGTATCTTACGTTTTTTAAGTCACAAACCCACCAATGGATGCAACCTCCCGTAGCATTAATCATTAGAGTTTTTTTTCCAATTCGCTTCACTTATTTGTTGATTTTCAAGGTTTAGACTAGTTTGTTTTGGCTTTAAATTTAGTTTGACTCATCATCAAATCAAAGGATTGGCTAGATAGTGAAAAGTCTTTATAGCTGTGGTACTACCCCAATTAAACCAATTTTTCCCTATGGGTTCGATACTTTTGATTTTAATTAAAAAGCCACTATATTACTTGTGATTCATACACTTGCGAATTTGGTTTTTTTATGCCAAAATTTATATATAAGCAAATAATCGAACAATATACTACATGAATATTTGTTCCCCTTTTTTGATAACTTATCCCTAAGTTCATTGGTCTTTGCTCATCTAAACCTCTCCTCCTCTTGGTTTGTGGTCTGCCTCTTTTCTTTTCTACCTTTGGAGGAGGCACTGGGAGATAGTTTTGGAGTCTATAAAACCTTTTACCTCTAACAGACTTAATCTTATACCTATAAGCAACCTCCCATGATGCCTTGTGAAACCATCTGGAGATGTGATCCTTTAAATCTTCTTTATTAGGTAACAATGCACAAATAACATGTTGGCATAGGATTCCACTAAGATCCCATCCTCTACATGTGCAAGATCTTGCATTCAAGAAAATTGTATGTATGTCATCACCTTCACTTATCTCATACCCAGTGTCTACATTCAATAGAACAACACAACCAACTGCTAACCCTTTGTTTATCTCAACGACCTCATTACATGATGGGCTAAATTCATTAATCCACTTGTCACATGTTGGTCCCATTATTCATAACCTATTCATTGTTTTTCTTCTGATCCATACATTAAAGCTTTCAGTAAAATTATTATCTACTGCCTAACACTTTGATATACTATCGAAATATGCACAACACCATTTGTAGGGTGGATAGGCCATGAGATCGCTTGCCGCATCTAAATTAATCTCCCCAAGCTTCTTCATACTTTCTATGAATTCTTTTTCATATGTTGACCATGCTGCTTTCCAAAAATACAATTGAAATTCTCGACCTTTATTCTTTTTTTGACTAGTTAACATATACATGCCTAACACAAGCTCTATGCTTTGTATTTGGCATCACACCAATGGCCGAATGAACTAACCCCTACAACAAAATTGTAAACTTTTAATCAATTGAAATGATAAAGGATAAAAATACACCCTATCTAACATACATAAATTCAAGATTTCTTTCCTTATGCATATTAGAAATCAATGTATAATCACTTCCATATCCCAAATTCAGCTCTGCTTGTAATAGAGTGAGGAACCATAACCAATTATGTTTTGATTCATTTTTCACACAAGCCAAAACAATAGGGAAATTCTTGTCATCTACATCTCTCCCTACAGCTACCAACAATTCACCCCTAAATTATGTTCTTAAAAAACATCCAAGAAGACCTATGATAGGCCTGTAACCAGCTTTCCAACCCCTTTTTCATGTAGGTAATTAAACAAACATTCTTTTGAAAACCCTTCATATTTTCTCTTAACTCATCACGAGACAATTCAACAACAACTTTGCTTCCAAGGCTACTTCTCATAAGCCCATTTGCATAAGCTTCCAATTCTGAGAATTCACTTGTGTAAGTTCCTGAATATGCATCAAGAACCATCCTTCGTGCTCTTTTACACTTAGAATAAGAAACATGCACTCTCAGTACTTGTTCAACATCATGTTTTATGCCTTTCACCTTATAGTCATGCCATTCCATAATTTTTTTGTTTAAAAATCTTAGCTAATATCTAAGCATATGCTCTAAGATTCTTGACTATCCTATAACATTTGTGCTCTCGGACTAAGTTCTTCACTACTAGACCAAGGTTACTACCATCTTTACTCACATACAACAAGAATGGACACCCATCCTCACATTTAACCCTTATTATGTCTAGTTCACTTCTCACATATTTCAAAGTCACACCTCTAGAGATAACATACTTAGCTATCTCTTCCCTTACATCTATTGTACAAGAAAAACTCATTCCTAAGCCAAAGTATGCCTTCTAGTCATCTACATTGAACCTGATAGGGTGAGATATTTCTTGTGGGACCTCAACATTATTAGCTTTATCAAAGTTGTCCTCACTCCCATATGAGTCACCATTACTACCATCTTCACTTTGGTCAACCTCACTACCTTCACTATCACTACTGTCTGAATTAATTTCATCACCTACCTAACTGTATTGAGTATTAAATAAACGATGTGCATCATCTAGTCCATCATCAATGAAGGTTCAATATTTTTAGGATTTACAACTGAGATGTTAGGAGCATATATGGGAGCATCATTAGCATAAAACTCAAGTACATTTGGATCAACATTGACTTTACTTAATATCTTCTTAAGACCATCATTGTCATCAACTAAATAAAGGCCCTCATTCATGCTCATTCCAAGGTCCATGATAGACAAATGTTGAAAATTTTGGTAATTTAACTAGTGTTTTGTACACATTCTCTATGGTCAAAATATCTACATTTTCAGTTTCAAATCCTCTAATATATGCACCCTACCTCCAACATAATTTAATATTGGTTCATTCACCTATTTTCCTCCATGGTGCATATATACAAATCCACATGGCAGCCCATTCTATCATGTTAACAAATATAAAGGCATTGTCAAAACAACACCCAAAATGCAAACAAAAAACAACATCCTTATTCTTAAAATGTTATAAATAGATATTGTAAACATTATATGCGAGTTTAGGACCACATATTCAAACACCATTTTTTGACTATGGTGCACAAGTTGGGATATTTTTATCAAAAACAAACATCGATATCAATAAACAATTTCTAAAGAAAAGACAAGTGTGCACCTGATCATATTATTTTATAATGCCTAACATCATTATCAATAAACTATACTAGACCACTGACATTAAGGTGCAAAAGAACATAACTTACTTTTTACAAAACCGACTTTATCAAAAGAGAATGCAACTTTATCAAACTTTTTTAACTTATTCAAACTTATTTCAATGAACAAATGACTACAAATTGGGACCACATGTCCTAAAAAACAACACAACATTGACGACATGGAGCTAAACTAGAATTCATTGAAATAAATTCATGCCACACTACTCTAAATAATAAAATAAGCAACCAGCATGGCTTTAAATCAAACAAGAAAACTAATTTCTTGCCTTACCTCTCAAAAAACTCAAATTTTTGCAATCGATTTTCTCCTTGAACTCAAAGAAAATTCATTTCTTGAAATCTACTTGGTTTTCTCCGCGATTAATGGTTAACAATTGAACAATCGACAAATCCCCAGGATGTAGATGCCAAATCTTAGCCAAACTCTTGTCAATAGAGTTTCTTTATTCGTTCGATCTCCAATAGGGAAAATTAGTACTCCAAATATATTTAGGGTTAGGTAAAATTAGGGGATTTGTGTTATTGAGAAAGGGTAACTTGAGTAAACGCTACAGCTCACCCAAAATTTCCATGTAAGATCCCCACACCAGCATCATTAGAGAGTCGTTTGTCCATGGCACGCTGCTTGACCTAATAAGGCCACTTGAGCTAACAAATAAACTTTAGGGGTAGTGGTGGGCCCAAAACATTACGACCAAGCTGCATACCGCCAAACACCCAAGTGACGTACAAGACCTTATCCTTATATTGTTATTTATATATTTTTTTTATTAAGAGCATTAAGGTAAGGTCTTCCAATGCATACAGTGGTGTAATCAGTTTTTTTTTTTTTTGGGTCATGTGTCAAAAAAAAGGAAAAATGATTAATTTTAATAGTAGAGAGGTAAAAATAAAACAAAAATTAGTTGCGGGACCATTTGACACCGGGGTGATAGTTAAGGGGCAAAAATACCCTTTAACCCTTATTCAACTCGTTATGAAAAAAAAAACTTGTCAGGCAAAGAGTCTTTGATTTTCGCTTGCGGCAATTTTGCTTCCACTAATATAGGGAAAAGGTGCATAAATGCCCCTGAGTTTTTTTATATCCACTCATGCCCTCGACGTTTATGTCCATAGCTCATCCATGCTCGTGCCATCTCCTGCTTGCTTTGTTGAACAAACGGTAGTTAAAACAACGCTGACATGGCTGACCATGTGGCTAATTGTGTTTGGGACCAAATTTTAAACCCAAAGTTAAAATCGATTTTTCCCTAACCCTCTCCAAATTGAAATCAAGATGAAATTTGTTCTTTCTCAGCCCTAATCTTCTCCTAATTTCAGCTCGAAATTTGATCATCTTCAGTCTTCATTGCCCTAATTTTTCCCCCAAATTGAAATCAAAGCGAAAAAGGGTTCTTCTTAGCCCTAATACTCTCCTAATTTCATCCCAACATCGATCCTCATCCAACCTTAACTATTGTTGTTGTCTTGCTTTAATTTGTGTCATCGAAATCAAACCCCTTGGATTTTTTTGGCGAGATTTTTGTTCTCCCTAATTTTTGCAGTCTAAATCAATAGGTAAGAATTTTTTACTCCCTAACTTCTATTTTCTCCAATTTCTATAGTTGTAATCAAACCTTAGAATTCATTCTTCCCTAATTTCTATTCTCCCTAATTTCTACAATCAAAATTGTTGAGTACATTTTAATAAACATGTTCTAATGCTATTTTTGTTCATGTTTGCATGTACCTCCATTCTTAAGGCATGTGAAGCATTATGAAGAAAATTGGAGGTGTATTGATGCTGAATTAGAGAAAAAGCTAATAAGTGCAGGAATTTAGCTTCACGTCATGACATTGGGTCACCACGTCACAATGTCAGCATGCAAGCACATCGCAACATGGTGTTGAGACGTCGCGAACGTGGCTATGGCTTAGCCCCAAGATCAACCCACTAAGAGCCCTGTGGAAGGATAGCTATTTGAAGAACAAATTAATGTTTTTGGAAGAGGATTCTGGAGAAGAGCTTTGGGTCTCTTACAAGAGAGCACGGAATAAGCCTCTAGGGTTTCTAACACTAGGGTGCATCACTTGGGAAGGAAGAAGATTGAAGAAGGAGGAGTTCACTTATGTTTTTTCTTTCCTTCTTTGGTTGTATTTCTTCTCATCATGTTTTGATTTTCATTTCTAGGGTTTTAGATGTAGTTGAGTTGTGATTTATGTCTTTGAACATTGTTGTCTTTAATTGATATTTTGATCACATTTCTATTAAAATGTCTTATTCTAATCTTCACGCCTATTTATGATTTACCATCTATATGCTATGTGGTTCAATTCGAGATCTAAGAAGTGAGAATTGAATTAGACGTGTTTAGGGCATCACATTTCACCATTGATAAGAAATTCTCATGGGTCTTATGTGGTAATTAGGGTTTTCGGGTTCATTATGATTTAAGGGTTTCGAGGTTGAGTAGAGATACAAAATACCTAAACCATAGAACTAGATTGTGGGTTATCGAAAGAGATCCACATATGCAATAGTGAGATCTCTACCAGCTACTATGTTAGCTAGGAATATTAATTAAGGAAAATCTGAGCAATAATGCATAATTGTTAACTAAATAAAGTCTAAACCTTAGGTTTTCTTATTTTATTTTTACATCTTTGCATGATAGATTAGGATTTTAGTTTGTTAGTTGTTTTCATTTTCAATCCATCATCTAGATAAAGTTAGGATTACCAATTTTAGTAGTTAGTAACCCTCTTCCTCGTTGGATTGATACTCTTACTTTTCACACGCTATATTACTTGACACGTCGCGTGCACTTATAGACATAGGTGCATTATTTTATATACAAGCATTCGTGTCTATCAAGTTTTTGGCTTCGTTGCCGAGGACCAGGTTCTTTTTACTAATATTGATACTAAGTATTAGTCCTTCTTTACTTTAGATATTTCTTGTTTTTCTTGTTTGTACATAGTTTTTTATTTTTGTTTTCTTTACTTTGACATTTTGCTTGTGTTTGTGTTTAACTACTTGGTAAAATCTGAATTGATAACTCGAATTCTTCCTTCTTACTCAACAACTAAGTGAATGAGGTAAATGGCGTATGAGCATCATCAAAGAGCGAGTCAAGTGTGGAACCTACATGTCACAATAGTTGTCTGCATGAGGTACCGTGATACTTGAGCAATTATAATGTTGGATGGGACCATCACTCGAGCACCTCATGGGAAGAGAGACAAGATACTTCCCATGTTCCAGCGTCCAAAGATCGCTTGGAAGATACCCAGCTGAATTAGTTGAGATATGGGCTGGAATTGAAGATTCTAGAACTCAATTGATCATAGTGCTCGTGAGAAAAAAATCCAAGGTTGAATTGAGAAGATCTTAAGTTGATTCTACCATGGTTCAAGTTGAAAATGAAATCTCAGTGGCTGATATGGACTATTCTCAAGTTGGTTCACCTAGGTTTTATGTTCAAAATGAAATGTGTCAACCTCCAAAAGAAAAAAAAAATGTAACCTAGAGGCAGCCATGGTTGAATTAAGAAGAGTTCAAGCTAAATCAGCAACATCTCAAGCTAAATCAGCAACATCTCAAGCTCAATTTATGAAGGAGATGTGCACACCTTCATAAGAGGAGTCAAATGTTGAAAGTAAAATGGATGAACTAGCCATCACAATGGCTAAATTGACTAAGTGTAGGGATGAATTATTCATGGAAGATACAAGAACTAATGTTCAAATTCAGCCCATGCCACTAGAGAGTCGAAAAGAAGAAATAACTCCAGAGGCCACTTCTTATACTCAAACCAAACTTGAGATACATAAATATCTACAAGATGAGGGAATGAGTATACAAAAGCTAGCTAAACACATGAACAGCGAGAAGAGGAAGAAATGTCTTTCAAGGACAAATAATAGAGTCGCGATCCCTTCTTGAGGTGATTAGCAAAGAAGACTTGAGCTATCAAGAGGATCTCACCTCAAGAAACAATGAAGAACTTGAGAAACTCACAAGAGGAGATGCTGATGCACAAGATTCGAAGGCCTTGCTTATAAAGGAAGATGAGTCAACTTCTCCAAAATCACATAAAATGATCAAATATGGAGTCAAAGACTATTCTGATATGACCTACGGAGTGACATGATTAAAGAATTGAAAATTGAATAATTAACCCCATGTCCATGGAGGAGTGTGATCATCATTGAATATGAAATAGAAGTTGTCATTATGATCCATAAAGAAGAAAATTTTAAAACAATAATGCTCGTGAAAGACTATGTGCTCAAGATGATAATTGAGTACAACTATTGATTCTTCAGAACGGATGGAGAAGGCAATCACTAACCTATTTGTAGTTGGTAGAGTTGAGTTGGACTCTACAAAATTGGAGTAGCTTCTTAAGAGGCAACCCAAGAATTTCTTCTTTCTCATTTCCTTATTTTTAGCTTTCTTATGATTTTAGGGTTATTTTGTGTCTTGGTAAGTTTAATTCTTTATTGTTTTTGTGTGTTTTTGTTTTTTGTAGAACCAAAGGCTCAAAATTACACCATGCATGGAAAGATTCTCTCTCATTCGTAGATGTAGGCATAATTGGCTGAACCACGTAAAAATTCTCATGCACCTTTATGCTGATTTCTTTTATCTTTGTGTTCTTTAATTGATATTCTAATGCATCAAAGCTTCCATGATTTATAAAAAATGGTATTAGAGCTTTAGGATTAAAGATATAAGGAATAACAAAAGATTACAAAGCACACACAATGAAGATAAAAGGAATTTCGCTTAGTGGTGGATGATCGTTTCATTAAGACGCCCCGGATGATCGACGGATGAAATTTGATCCAAGGTGGAGATTGTTAGAATATGTCTCAAATTCCTAATTATTATTTATTCTTTTTTGTAAAGAATATTTTATAGGATAATTCCTAGTTATTAAATTATTGTAATGTTAGGTTTCCTTATAGAATAAGGAAAGCTTTTTGGAATATTCCTATAAATATTTTGGGTCACAAGGGGAAAAATTCATGAGAGAGAAGGACTTGTAAAGGCTATTCTAGGCTTATAAAGGTCACGATGTGTGCAGAGATGTAAGGCTTTGAGAGATTGGGGGTTTTGTGAGGTATTTTCTCAGTATTGTGAGCCTCCTAGAGTTTTGTTATTTTGTGTTTTTCCTAATTGTCGCAATACTTTGATATTCCAATCTTGTATTCTATGTTTTCAAGAATAGTGGAAAGATTCTCTCTCATTCGTGGAAGTAGACATAATTGGTCAATCATTACTTAAAACTCTCAGTACCTTTATGTTGATTTATTTTATCTCGTGGTTATTTAATTGATATTCTCATGCATCAAAGCTTCCACAATTCATAACATTCTCAAAGGAAAAGAACGAGACTAAGAAAATAGTTTTCGAAAGAGAAGGATTACAAAGGAAGGCTATTTTTTAACTTTTCCAATTTTGTCTTTCAATGATATTGATGTCCTCATTTTTTCAATGATACACTTTAAAGCGATTGAATCCATAGGGCTTCAATCATTTTGAATTTGAACTAACTATAGAACAAATGTAAAGATATTTTTTACTACTTTTGTCTCCTTTTCATGATTTTCTCCCAAGTGAAAAAAAAATGAATTCTTCCAAGTGTTTAGGAGTTATCAAAGGCGTGAAAGGTTTCCATTTTTATTGTTTTTAAAAATTGTGAGGAGAAGCGTTAAAGAGTTAGTTTTCCGATAGTGGTATGACTCAAACATAATAAAGGTTGAAGAACATTATTGTATGATAGAGAAAGTGTAACGCCCCAAAAATACCCTAGAATTTTTATAATAATTCTATTATATATTCTGGGTATAAATAGAACCAAACTTGGGTTTTTCCGGAATTTGTTAAATGTTATATGATCGTATGACTAAATATCAATTGCAAATGATATATGATTGAATGTGATATACTAAGTGATTAAATGATTGAACCCAGAAATAACCCAAGTGTAAAAAGGGTAAAAATGGAATTTGTAAAATGAGGACCTAAGGGTTAATTGTAAATAAGTTTATATGTCTAAGTGTAACATGGGGATTTAAGTGCAACAGAAAATAAGAATGGGCTATATAGCCATTTTCGTGGAGCGAACTCCAAAATGGTTTTCAGCCAAACATGGCCTCAAGAGAATAAGGATCAAGACCACATTCGGTCTCGAAAGGCACATTGTGCTAAAAACGTTTTTGAGAGCAAGGTGTAGAAAAAGCCAGGTTTCATAAAGGTAGGTTGATTTTGTGGGATTGTTTCCCCATTTCTTTGCTTCTAAGAGACTCAAGCAACCTACAAGAGAAGATTTGAAGAGATTAGCTGCAAGAAATCAAACCCTAGCTTTCCTCTTTGTGATTTTTGATTTGGGGAAAAAGCCCAACTCAGTCAAGGGGTTTTTTATTGGTTCTAACCCACTTTTGGAGTTGTTTCTTAAGTAGGATTCCATGAAGTGGGTTGGGTGATATACATGAGTTTGTGAGGGGAGTAATTTGAGTTTACAGGGTATAAATAAAGAAATCTACCATTTCAAGCAGATCTTGCACTTGCACTTACCAAAAAGGGTGGCATTTGCATCTATCGACGTAGGCAAAGTGGTACTGGTACCAAAAGTTGGTGGTATCGGTACCCATTCACTAGCAAAGGACTGTATCGTACCGATCAAATGGTACCCAGATCGATGCTTCCAAAGAAATTCGATTTTGTACCCTTAGCATTGTTGTCCATATTCTTACATTGATAGTATAGGAACCCTAATAAATTACTAATGGGGGTTCAAATAAGAATGAAACTAAGTGAAAAACGCACCGTACCTCACCGCCTCGACGATATTCGTTAAGTCTGAATAGTGCTAGTTTACTAAATGTGATGTGTATGATTTGCTAGGGGCCGATGAGGATCACCTAACCTAGGACCGAGATTGAAGGCAAGGCAAAAAGAAAGAGATATATTGGTTTGTTCTATCTTCTCCTATTCTCATTTAAAGATTTTAAATGTTTGTTCTAAATGTATAACAAAAACATATTGGATTTGTTTTAATTATCTATAAGAATTGATTGTGAAATGTTTCGTGATATGAAAATTGCATGAGTATTGAAATGAACTGCTTATACAAATGTACATATTGTACTGTATTTGGTTATAAAGGATTTGAACGCCCTTAATAGAATGCTAACCATTTAGTTTGCATTAAGGATAGATTGGTATACCAATAAGGGTTAAATTAGCAGTAGTGTGAACAAACGTATTGATGTGTCACCCGATCAAGAAATTTCAAATGAGACAAGATTGGCAAGAACACAAATTGATTTTAATAACCAGCGAAGTGTTCAATGGGACCGAATTGTGTTATAAAACAAATGTTTTTATACCGGCTTGCAGCCCAACGGGATCGTGCCGGTGATTCCGATATCATGTATACCGAAAACATAGGTTAAATTCGTTAAGGGCATAACTGAATTGACTTTGAGATTGTTGACATATTGGAATTGAAAAGCATGATTGCAAATTGAAATGAAAAGAGCATTGTGAAATGCATGATTTGGTTATAAATGATTTCTTGCATATGAAAGTGTATATTTGGAATGATCAATGAACCATAAATGATTGTATATGAAATAAGTATGTGTATTGTATTGACATTGATCATCCAAAAAGATTTGAAAGTTTTGTTTAGCAAAATTGCATGATTTGACTTAAACTTAAATACAAGAATGGAATTGTATAGAACCACTAAGCATGAAAATGCTTAGCGTGTAGTGTTATCTATGTGCAGTACCAATTGAACAGGAACGAAAGGCAAGATCGAGGAGCGTCGAGTTATAGAGAAAGATTTGCGGAGTATGTTCCCACATATGCATTCACTCCATTTTTTTTTAACATTGATATTTTGAAAAAACAATTTGAACTCTGAACATCTAATTTGTAAATCATTTTGAAAAGGCTTGATATGCCTTTATATTAATCGTACTTCTTTGTATAAATGTAATAATGGGCCTACCTTTAAAAACTCTTCCTCATATTTGAGCGGCTTTGGTGCTAACCTGAAATGTAACGCTTCCGCTGCAGCCATAGTGATATAAGTGGTATCGAGCATCTCGATTTGGTCTAATCTCGCCAATCGGATCGTGACCGGTGCGGGTGCCACGTAGCAAGTTTGGCAAAGATGTTGTACATTAAAAGAAAGTTTGCAAACATGTATAGAGATTAAAATAATAATAACAATAATAAAATTTATTGGCAATATTATTTTTTTAATCTGATCCTTTTGGAGGTGATGAGTTAAAGAGATGTATGAGCTTGAGTGCCAATTATTGTTTTTAATCTTATTGGAATATTAAATTTTCTTAATTTTATTTATGTATAGAGGATAATTTTGAGTCCTTAAGGTTGAAGAAATTATTGATGTTGTCTTTTCAAACATTGGAATTTTAAGTTTAAAGTTCAAGCATTTGAAAGGTTTTTAATCGGGACTTTCTATATCTAGTAGTTCTAAGTCTATTTTAAATTAGTTATATAATAAATATTGGGAAAATGTGCAAAAACTCACGTTTCTTTTTTTATCCGATATCCTACTTACACCTCTAAACTTCATTTTGTCCAAAGAGGCTCATGGCTTACTCATAATCCAAATCGCCCGATACCGATCACATTAAATGGCCAAACCAATGTTAATTTAGCTGTTAAGTCAGCCATGTAAGCAGCTGACGTGGCAAAAATTTGCCCTAATCCTACTTAAAAGTTTAGGGGCTTCTAATTTGGAAAGATTAAAAAGCCCAAATTTTCTTTACCCATTGGATTCAAAACACTGTTTCGGGCAAAAAAAAAACCCTAGGTTTCTTAGCCTCTCTTCTCATCTTCGTCTCCTATCTCACTCTTTTTTTTCTAACCCTTGCAAACTCCTTAGCTGTAATTTTGTTGGTTTTTGAGAAAAGAACAATGAATTTTGGATTTCATATTTGCGTTTCTTTGATTTATCTCTCTTCATTTGCAACACTAAGAATTTCGACAAAATTATTTCTAAATCTCAAATCCTAGATTTTTTGATTTCATCTAGATTTCACTCACACTTTGAGCAACCGCAATAAAATAAAATTTGGGTTTGTCTCAAGGGCTATCATTTTCTTAGAAAAATGTTGTGTTGAGTTGAGATAATTGTAGAGAGAGTGGTGGGAAGGGAAAGGCGGGATAGAGATCTTCAGACTCCACACTCAGGAATAGTTTTTCCCTAGAAAAGAAAAAATGGGAAAAATCAAGCCAAGTAAGAACCTCACCAAAGCATAAGAAGATTGATGCTCCTCTCAATTCCATTCATCTAAGAGAAATTGTTATGAAGGTGGCAATCATCTTTGCAACGATTTTCTTTTTCCTTCTTCTCTATTTGGTTCTTGAGAAAAATTGCAGAACAAGAAAAAAAAATTAAAAAAAAGGTCCTGGTTTTTTTTAATCTTTAGTTTTTGTGTCGGATGGTTGCACTATATGGGTTGTTTTCATAAGAACTTGAGCATTTTTCATTAATGATATTTGAGAATCTTCATCTAGTGTCCTTTATAATATGGGTTTTTCTTACTTTAATTTTTTTAGCAACCAAACAAAGACTTCTCAATCCGATGGTTGCACAGTGAGTTTTTTTATTGTAAAAGCTTGAACATTTTCATTAATGGGATTTAAGCATCTTCATCCAATGTCCTTTATTTTCTAGATTTTTCTTTAAATTTCTCATGAACCAAACAAAGAATGCATTCAGATTTTGTTTCTCTCTATTTACCCCTACTTTCTCATAAACCATACACTCCCTACAAAGGAATAAATCAAGACTCAAAAGGATAACCAAAAAAAAAAAAAGAGTTTGAAGGATTAAATGAAAATATCAACAAAAATACCTAAAATCCCAAAATTCCATGTTATTTTCTCAGCAACAAAACATATTGCAATTGGGAGTTCATGAGGGTTAGAGAGGAGAGAGGAGAGAGGAGACGAAGATGAGGAGCGAGGGTAAGAAACCCTAGGGTTGTTTTTTGCTCGAAACAGTTTGTTGGATCAAATGGGTTTTTTATTCACAAATTAGAAGTCCCTAAACTTTTAAGTTGGATTAAGGAAAATTTTTGCCACGTCAACTACTTACATGGCTAACTTAACAACCAAGTTAATGTTGGTTGGCATTTAAGCGATCGATGGCGGTAGGGCCAATTTGAACCAGGGGTAAACTACGAGGACATTTTGAACCAAAATAAAGTTGGAATGTAAGTGGGATATCAAGTAAAACATGGGGGGTTCCCAATTAATATTTGAGTCGGATGTAGTTAATAAATCTATAGGATTTTTAAAACTTTGTAAATGAGCTATAAATGAATAGCTTCCTATATCATAACTATTTGAATGATTGTCTATATATAAAGAGATTGATATATTATCTATAATTGATGAATTGTCTAAAGTATATCCAAACTGATTAAGTGAATTATTTTCTAAGCATGTAGGAATATAATATAGTATTATATTTCAAAGAAACAGATGAAACAAATATTGAAACTCACGATCTATATTGAACAGACTAAGAAGCTAACTTGAATAGATTGCACTCATTCAGCGTCGATTTGCATCAAACTTCTTCAACCATTCCAAGAATGAAAGTGCATAATTTGGTAAATTTTGGCCATTCTTTGTGTTTTTGAGTGTTGGTATTGTTTTGTATTGAGATTGGGTTGTATAGAGGTTAGTAGAATATTCAAATTGAGTTTGAACACCTTGGGATAAGGTGCTCACTGGTACGCTCGATAAAAAGTATGAGTGAAAATTACGAGTGTTAAAGCGGGTCAAACAAGATTGAAGAGTGCCTTAGGTCTGAATTGTGTGGTGTCTAGATTTTAAGCTGATTGGGATCATCAAAGTGCACAATTTAGATGAAGGGGAACCATGTCTTCCAAAAGGCCAAGAATGAAAAGAGCTTCCAATGCACCTCCAGATGATTTCGATCACACGAAATTCATCTCCCTTCAAGCTTGAAGGAGATACACATCCTTAGTGAAGAATAAAGACTTCATTAAGGAGAATGGATTTGAGAGCCCGAATAATTTTTTCCAGAGTGACATAGTCAACAAAGGATGGCAAGACCTTTGCAAGCCTCCTAGGTTGGTAGTGAAAGCGATGGTGAGAGAATTCTACGCCAACCTAAGTGAGCAAGAAGAAATGAAAGTATAGGTTCGAGGAAAATGGGTGTCTTTTGATAGTGAAATCGTCAATAAGTTCTATAACCTACCCAATGTGAACGATGAAGACTATCAAAGGCTATTTGAGATACCTGGTTATGGTAAAATAATCACAAGCCTAACCAATGGCCAAGCTCAATGGAGAAAACTTAAAGGGCCATGCGGTGACCTTGAGCAAAGCATTTTCTCTATGTGCCTAGGGTGTGGCAGTACCATTTTATCACATCAGAATTCTCCAAGCACAAATGTGTCTGAATCACTAAGGAGTGAGCCACTTTGAATTATAATAGATCATAAAGACATCAAGTTCAATGGGCAAGATCATAGAGAAGGCCATTTGATCTGATAGAGACGGGAAAGATAAATTTGGGACATCCCTTCCTCATCTTCCAACTATGCAAGCAGAAAATTCGAGGTTCAATCTTCAAATCAAGAAGACTTGCTTCATCCAAACAAAGCCATACAATTGAGGGGGAGGAAAGGAGCCCTTGAGCCCCAAGTCAACATAGACTCCAGTCATGAAGCCACGAGTGAGGAGGAAGATGAAAGAAAATAGCAATCTACTGAGCCTACTATTCAGCATGAAGGAGAATCCTCTGCCTCTCATGATGCTTTAGAAGAGCTCACCACAAGAGTGGATGCATTTCAGGATGAGCAACAAGAGTTCCAAGTCAATGTGAATCAATAGCTAGAGGAGATCAAAGGCCACAATGTGATTGTGTTGAGGAATCAAGACACGATCTCCTAGTAGCTAGCTCAATTCCTATCCCTCTATGCACCACCACCACCGCCACACAGTGATCGCTGAGATAACTCGGGGAGTCCTCTTATGCTCTTTAATTTTCTATTACATTGATGACAATGCAAGTTCTAAGTTTGAGGGTGGATTGGGTTGCGGTTTGGTTTTACTTTTTGCATGCTATGACAACCATTGAACCTTTGATACTTTTTTTTTTTTTTTAGTTTAGATGTAGTGTTTGTTTGTGTTTGTTCTAGGTTTGTTTAGTTTATTGCTTTTTAGTATGCTTTGCATGTTTTTTGTTGTTGTTACGCTCTTGTTTTTTTGCTTTAGTTATTTTCTATGCATGCTTGTTTCTTTTTTGTATGTCCTTACATATGCTTTTTCTTTAGTTTAGTGTGTTTTAGTGTCTTGGATTGATTTGGATTGGGTGCCATCTCACAGTTGGAAGACACTTGAATTGAGATGTGATGATCTCATGTGGGATACTTAGGCATTTGCTAGATGTAGGATTTGTGTGCATGAGTAGCAGTGGATGGCTTAGTTTGGCCAACTCCCATATCTTTCAAGAAACTATTTCTTTTAGGAACTTTCACACATACACACACACTAGATCTTACTTGTATATATTGGTTCCGACCCCCCTTGCTAAAATTGAGTTTACTTTGAGAGTTGCTAACTCTTTAAGTGGTAGGAAATCTTCAAAAAGAGGATTGCCAATGGGCCCCAACCTTAGAAAAATTTACAAAAAAAAAAAAAAAAGAAAAGCTGAAAAATAAATAGAAAAGAAAAAAGGAAAGAAAATAGTGAAATAAATTAGGATGATCAATCGGAATCTGGGGCATAGTCTAGGGTCTTTCAAAACTGAATGCCACCCAGACCATTGGCTGGGAGTCGTGATTTCATTATCCGCTATAGGGACCAGAAAGATGAATCATTCTCACAAGTAGGTGCTTGATTTTCTAGTTAGTGTTCAAGGTGAAGAGTTCGAGGAACTTAATGCGGTGCCCTTAACCAAGCGGTAGAGAGTGGCCGATGGATCCCATTACATAGACACTTTCCTAGAACTCCTTAGCATTGCATCCTACATTAGGTTTATGAGTTGAATAAAAAGGTGTGTTTTTATCCTTGTTTAGTTAACTTCTTTCAAAAGAGTGAATTGAGTTTGAGTTTAGGGGTGTTGAAACATTTGCATAGATTTGAGATCTACGCTTACACATTTTCACCAAGTTCCCTTAGGAAAGGTTATTGAGAATATGGGGTACTACTATGTTCACCATACTAATCTTTGTCTTTTCCTTGATTTTTGCAATGTTTTTGTATCCCCATGTTGGTTACTTTGTTATTTTAGAACCCATTCATCGTGTCCTTTTGATTGGTTAGTTCTCACCTCTTTCATCTCAATTTTGTCATGTGTCTTTGTTTAGTTTAGCTTAGTATTTTGTTTTTGTTCCTTGCTTGAGGACAAGCAAGGATTCAAGTTTGGGGGTGTGCTGAGTACATTTTGTACTCATTTTATCCCTAAATTTTGGTTAGTTTTATAGTGTTTTTAGTTTATAAATAAGTGTTATAATGATATTTTTGTTCATATTTGCATATAGGTGCATTCTTGAGGCATGTGGAGAATTATGAAGAAAATTAGAGGCTTATTGATGTTGAATGAGAGCAAAAGCAATGAAGTGTAGGAATTTACCTTCACGTCGCGATGTTGGAGTCCGCCACGTCTTGGCGTAAGCATGCCACGTGTGATGGTGTCGAGATGTCGCGGCGTGGGTGCGGCCCAACCACCCCAAGATTAGCCCACTGGAGGCCCATGCGGAAGGATGGCTATTTGAAGAACACATTAGGGTTTTTGGAAGAGGTATCTAGAGGAGAGCTCTCGTGCATCTTAAGGAGGCCACGGAATAAGCCTCTAGGGTTTCTAGCAGCTGGGCGTCTCTTAATTGACCAAATACTGTCTATATGTCACTGTTACCAATAAATATTATCTATTCCTAGAAAAGATGCTGAAATACTTGTTCAACCAATGCTATATATATACAAATTTGTGACACATTACCAAAGAATAAGAAAATCATAGATAAGAGAAAATCTATGGATCAACTACCCTACTACTCAAAGGTCATCACTATTTGAACTTAATAGTTCTAAGTGGAAAATAAACTAAAAGCTGAATTGCAAAAAGCGAAATAAAAAATCAGTAACATAAGAAAATCATTAAAATATATTGAAATAAAAGGTTGTTGAGATGTAATCCAAACACTATGAATGGGATTGGTGCTCACGTTGTAAATGCGACATGTTCTTTAAAATAGAATTTTTCATGGGTTTGAATCACGAACTTGTTCAAGAGCAAAGTAGTATAAGCTTGGATTTCTCCATACACACTATTCATTTAAGAAATTAGGTGATCATTTCCTTTTCGAGGACAATGGTTACAATAGGTTACTTGTAAAATTTGACCACTCTTTAAAGATCTAGTTGTTTTCTTTTCAATACTTCACAACCATTTCTTAGAACCGAGTTTGCTTGCCCCCATAGATAAAACCACGAGCCTCTCGATCTAATCCATACCACAATCTACAAGTTGAGCAGAATTACTCCTCTCCTTGGTGATCATAGCTAACGAGATTGAAGATGATTACCCGAGCGAGACGACACCTCTAAACATTAAGCGATACATCATCTAATTAATCCTCACACCATGAGTAAATTAGTGATCTATCAGGTAATCTTCGAGGATACGTAGTTCCATAATATTAGTCTAACATGCCCTAAATGCTTGCTCCTTGGTCTTGAGTTCTCCGTCTCACCGGGTCACGTAGAGGGCTTCTTGAAAATCAAAGCAAGATATAGCCCTTTTTGTGGGTATCTGAGTACTAATATTAAGAGCATTTAATTACATGAACAATCTGGAATTAAATCAATTCAGTTTTCAAAGCCTAGCACAATCATTTAAATACTGCAAATCATGACCCGGAATACCTAGCCCTTTCCAGTGAAACTTAGCCTTCCGTTACTAGTCCACAAATGACAATGAATAGTTGATCGAATAATTCATTGAAAATTTTATGGGCCTAAAGCGGAGAGAAAGGGGATTCCAAAATAAATTCCATAAAATAATTTCAGAAAAGTTCCCAAAAAATCCTTGAATTTCAAATATAAATGGAACTAAATATTCATTGATCTCAACTTAGATTACAACTCAGATCTCTCATTCTAGTTCTAAGAAAGGGAAAATAAAAGAAATTACAAGAAGAAATTAAAATAAAAATCTAGCTGCTATTGTTCGTAAAATGGTCCTCCTTTTTCAGCGTCATCTTCCTCTCCTCTTTTTTAGCTCTAGGGCTTGTTATTTATAGCCTCCATAAATGATGTTGGGCCTAAAATCAAGGCTGATGACGTAGTCATTATGCAGGCTCATTTTGTCACGACACTGTTAATTTATGTCGCGACATAAATTAGCAATGTCGCGACACAACAACGTCTTCTTGTGTCGTAGGCTTTGTCATGGCAGTGTCGTAGACTTTGTCGTGGTAGTGTCGTGGCTTGTGTCGTGACATAGGATTTTGGCATTCTTTGTCGCAACATAATTGGTTTCTGTCGCGACACAATCTCTACTTTCTGCATTTTGTTCTTTGTGGCGACATACAATTTCTATGTCGCGACAGAGTTTACTACTGGTCTTCTGAGATTCTGTCACAACATAAAAAAACTATGTCACGACAAAGTTTTCAACCTTCAGCATTTGTTCTTCGTCGCGATATAAAAGTTTTGCCTTTTGCCTTGATTTATGTATGCTTATTGTTTTTCTACAATGTCGTGACCGGAGTTTCCATTCCTTTGAAATGTTTTTAAATGGCTATAAAATCTATTGTGACAAACATTTCATAACTTGACTGTCAGCTCTGTCGCGACAAAGTTTTCTTCTGTCGAGACATAATTTCTTCTTTCTGCACTTTTTATGTCGCGACATAGTTTCTCAGTTCAGCTTTGATCTTTGTCGTGACAAATATGTTCCTGTAATCCTGACTTGATGCTGTATCGACGAGAGATCTCGATAACCGGCATTGATCTTTATCATAGCGAAGAATTGATACATCATTTCCTTTTGGTATTGGTGCGACACTGTTGCAACAACCTGCACTGCCTGACTTAGCCGTTTCTACTGCTGCTATCATTTTTAGCCTTATTTGCTACTTTTCTTTGACTTCTTTCTCTAAATTCACACTTAAAACATAAATTTGGGTGAACCTCCATAATTTTGGCATTAAAATCAGACTTCCCAAAAAAAGAACGACTTAAAATATTCATTAAAAATGAACTTAAAATTAGATGAGTTTTAGACTCATCACTTGGGAAGAAAGAAGATTGAAGAAGGAGGAGTTCACTTATGTTTTTCTTTCCTTCTTTGGTTGTATTTGTTCTCATCATGTTTTGATTTTCATTTCTAAGGTTTTAGATATTGTAGCACCCTTTTTCTATCCAACCCGATTGGCGGGTTTGAACTGGATACGGGATGCTCTGATTCCACTATATCACTTTATCAAAATCATTTATCAAAAACATGCGGAAGCGTTACATTTCAGTTGGCATAAAATCCCTTTCAAATATGCGGAAGCGTTTTTAAAGGGGTAGGCCCATTAACATTACATTTATACAAAAGTACAATTACTATAAAGGCATCTCAAGCCTTTTCAAAATGATTTACAAATTAGATGTTCAGAGTTCAAATTGTTTTTACAAAATATCAATGTTAAAAAAAATGGAGTGAATGCATCGGAGTACACTCTGCAAATATTTCTCTATGACTCGACGCTCCTCGATCTTGCCTTTCGTTCCTGTTTAATCGATACACCTGCGCAAAGCGGCACTACGCTAAGCATTTTCATGCTTAGTGGTTCTACTCTAATTCCATTCTTGTTTTTGATTAAGTCAAATCATGCAAATTTACTTAAACAAAACTTTCAAATCTTTTTGGATGATCAATCTCAATACAATACATATACTTATTTCATAAACAATCATTTATGGTTCATTGATCATTCCAAATATACACTTTTATATGCAATAAATCATTTATAACCAAATCATGCATTTCATTTCATATACAATCATTTATGGTTCATTGATCATTCCAAATATACACTTTTATATGCAATAAATCATTTATAACACAATGCTCTTTTCATTTCAATTTGCAATCAGGCTTTTCAATACCAATATGTCAACAATCTCAAAGTCAATTCGATTTATGCCCATGCAATTTAACCTATGTTTCGATTATCTGAGGATATCAGATGCGATCAGGTCCCATTTTGGGCTATAGGTCGGTATAAAAACATTTGTTTTATAACACAGTTCGGTCCCACTGAGCCGTTGACTGGTTATTAAAAATCAATTCGTGAAAACTGTCGATATTGTCCCGCTGGGCTACTAATTGGAGTGACACATCAATAAGTTTGTTCGTAGTACTGCTAATTTGACCCTTATTGGTATACCAATTTATCCTTAATGCGAAATAAATAGTTAACATTCAATTAAGGGCGTTAAAATCCTTTATAGCAAAATACAGTACATTATGTACATTTATATAAACAGTTCATTTTCAATACTCATGCAATTTTCATATGCAAACATCTCATAATCAATTGCCTCAAATCAATTAAAACAAATCAATGTGCTTTTCTTATACATGTAGAACAAATATTTCAAATCTTGAAACAATAATGGGAGAAGATAGAACAAACCAATCTATCTATTTCTTTTTGCCTTGCCTTCAATCTACATCCTGGTTAGGTGATCCTCCTTTGCCTCAGCAAATCACACACATCACATTTAGTAAACCTGGCTTTTCTCTCACATAGCAGATAGTGCTTAGCCGACAGTGACAAGGTAAGATGCGCTTTTCATTTAGTTTTATCCTTGTTTGAAGCGCTTACCGTCAGGGTGTACGATGCGATGGCAAATAGGCGCATATGTGCACCAAGTGTCATTGTAGTATTTTAGAAGTTGTTATTAAGGATGAAATTGTGAGATAAATTACAGTTGAACCTAGAATTTTGTACTAGAACAAAGGTAAATTTGTAATTGGCCAAAAAGGATATGAAAGTCATAATATGAGAAGAGGGTATGCCATTATAGAAATAACAAAAGTTGATTTGAAAATACTTGAGAAAGGGAGAACCTAGTGAAATAAAAGGAAATTAAAACTATAAAAGGGGATGGGATGACATCTTATTTTGGTCTCATTTTTGCTAGGGCAAACCGTGGAGGAAAAGAGAAGAAGAGGAAGAAGAAGAGGGAGAAGAAATAAAGTATGGATTTTGGATTCTTGTATGGAGTTTTTGGTTTTTGTATGGAATTTTGGCTTGTTCCAAACCTAGGGTTTTGTTAGGAGATTATCCTAACCCTAGAATTTTTGAAGTTATGTGGGTAAAACCCTAGTTGGTATAAGATAAACATGGAGTCCATCATATTCTATGGTTTTATATGGATTGGTGGACCTTAGTATGAATTCTTGTGATTTTACCTAGGTTGGTTATGTAAACTCCAAACCACCAATACATGTGTTGTGGTGTGGTTTTGGGTAAATTCCATGTTAGTCTTTGAGGTTGTTTTGTATTGTCTTGATTTGAGGAATGGTTGTAAAAAAAAAAAAAAAAAGGAGAATGTTGGGTTTTCAAAGGAAATGTTATCAAAATTTTGTAAAAAACCCTTGTTCTTGTTTTGGCTATAGATTAAGTTATAACCGTCCAAAAGAATTGATTCCAATTGGTAAAGAACCATAAGATATAGGGATACAAATGTATAAAAGGCACCAAGAGCAAATTTGTAAGACCCGAGAAATTCCAAAATATGGAATAAAGGCAAAATGTCGTAATTTCGATTACAAGAATTGAAATTCCCGGCTAAAAAAATCAGTAATTTATTCTCTATATCTCAGATAATGAAACGAGTTTCACCAATGGAATAAATCTTGAAAATTCTGAATTAGCGCGCTAAGGGTTCGTAATAATGCATGAGACAGTCGGGTTGTACGTTTTTCAAGCGTGCGTTTGGGACGCGATTTTTCGATGGGCCGCAAGTCACACACTAACAAGTACTCATGTACCATGAGTGGTATGAGTAGACAAATGATGAATGGGTGGTAGGGAGATAGAGTCGAATGTCAAAAGCGGAGAAAGAAATTGAATTAATTAAGTAAATGGATTATATGATAATAAAACCATGTAAATAGTAATGGTCTTCTTCCTTAAATCAAAAAGGCAAAAAACGGAAGAAAAGCAAGCGAGAACCGAGAGAAACTTACGTGTAGAAAATGGGAGAATTTCTTTAGAGAAAGCTTCTCTCTAAAAATACGAGCAATCCGATAGTCGGCCGATCTTCGGGACAAGAAGGAAGGCGCTTTACACGGGAGGGGGCTTCACGTGGTCACCGGTTAGGAGTTTAGACAAACTCCTTGAGATGAGTTTCTCCCTACTTCGTTTATTCCTCTTTCAAGTGCTACAAATGTTTGAGTCGAATGAGACCGTTAGGGGCCGTTTGATCGGTTGAAACATGGGACCGAATTGATTGAATTTGTGAAACCAAATGTGCCTCCGGTGAGGCGTGATTGGGCTGTTTGGGTGAAAATGACAAAAATTATGAAATAAATGGCTTTGATGTGAAGAAATTTGAGAATGGCGGTAGATTGCGAGTTCCTTAAATTGAGCCCAGATGATTCTAATAAATTTGGGAATAGTAGTAGGGTTTCACTATTCGGCTTGATTCTCAAGATATATTTTATTGAAAATATGTGTTGGTCGGCGATTTAAATTAAATTTAACGTGTTTGATCATTAGTAGTGAGCTAATTTTGATGTATGAATTAATTAATTTACATGACCTTGATTGTGTGTATTAAATTTTTTGTAAATATATATTCATGTTTATATATTTACATTTGAATTAAATTGTATTGGAATTGGCATACATGCATTCCATATGCCTTTGAATCATCTGAGGATTATATGAGTTAGTGCATGAGGCGAGTCTAGAAAATGGTTCGGAGGGTTATCACAAAGAAATATTAGTATTGGAGGGTAGTCTAAATTAAAAATATCAATCGTCGGGCGCCCGATTGATATTAAGTCGGAGAGTAGTCCACAAACAAACAATATATCAATCGTCGGGCCCAATTGATATATACATCGGAGGGTTGTCCTGAGCAAACAAATAATATATCAATGCGTCGGGCGGCGATTGATATATATACATCGGAGAGATTTGTCCACTAACAAAACAATAATTTTCATCTGGGCTTAGGTGAGTGTGATGGAGTCGGTGGACTCCGGGATCTGAGTTGGTCATGTAGACATTCAAGTAGGATCATGCATTTGCTTGAATCTTAATGTTTATTTTGGAACATTACTGCTTTGCACTTAGGTGGTGAGTAGCCCGCAGGGGCGATTCCACTGCGAGCATTAAGCTCACCTGTCAGAGGGATAGTATTATTTTCTGGTACGGGGGCGTGCGAGGGGATGGCTCATCCTAGAGACCGAGGATTAGAAGAAAGCCGGGTTGTGGCTTTGTTGTATACATGTATTAGAACTTTTTAAGTTTAATGTATGTATTGTATAAGAGTAAAAACATATTAACTCTTGTAACTATTGGGTATATAGTTGGAATCATAGTTGGCAATGTATATTGGTATTGTTATGGGCCTGAGTGGCCGTTTAAATCATAAAGCGTTATATTGAACATTTAGGACATGTTATGCGGGGTTACGTATTTGGGTAGAGCTCCCCATACAAAGGAGACTCTGCCCAATTTTCGTGAAAATGTCGGGTCACGACATTCTGAGTGTGATCAGCAATTGTGGTGGTCAGCGGACCCCACGGGATTTGGGCGTCGCGAGCTGGTATCAGGCAGGTATCTGAATACAGGGAGCTCGGGTTGGGTATCCATCACCACTAGGTGGTTTGATGTGAATAGATATGGAAACCTAGAATTGAGGATTTGGGCTTGGCGAAAGTAGTCGATTAAGAACATCATACTTAGGTGGTTTGATGTTTGGTTTAGGTAGGAGATTACCTAAGAAATCACGAGACAAAACTAGGACCATTTGCATGCATGTGTTGGTGTGTTTTGTGATTGGATTTTGTGCAGTGTGCTTGCATGCTTGGTTGTGCATAATATGAATTGTTAGGTGTTATGCGATTGAAATTATATGATTGATATGCTTGGTTGATAGCATAGGATGAAGTGTGGAAAATTATGGAGTTTCTGAGTGTATGCTTGGAACAAAAATAAAAGAAATAAATTTTACTAAATTTATTTGGTTTAGGATAATGAAATAAAATTTTAAATAAACTTTAGGGTGAACACTAGGGTTAATGTTAGATCATGAGGGAAGAAAATTATTTTCTTAGGTTTTACGGTGTAGCGAAGAAAATAAGTGAAAATAAATTTTATAATTTATTAAGTGATACGGAAAATGAAAAAAAAAACAAGTATATAAATTTTAGTGTTTTTTCCGGTGGGCAAAATGTGAAAAAAAAAATTATATGATGAGAAGAAATATTTTTCTAAAAGTTTTACAGTGTGTAAAGTTAAAGAAAAATGAAGAAAATAAATTTTCATAAATTTATTTGGGGTGTACTGGAGAAGAAAAAAAGGATGAATAAAATTTTTGGAACATTTTCCAATAGCTGGAAATAATTGGAAAAAAGAAATATTATTAAATTAAATAAAATTAGACAAAATTTTCGAAAAAAATAAAATTTTAAAAAAATAAAATTTTTGTTGATAAAAATGTTTTAAATGTATAATTGATTGCCTTGCATTACACAAATGCAAGGACAATGTGTATACGGTTATGTATGATTAGTGTCTCGGGGCTATGTTTATGCCTTAGAGATACTGTATTGAGATTTAACTTGCCATTGAACTATATAGATGGCTAGTCGAGGACGAGGACGTAGAGGGCGTCCACGGGGTACTGGTCAGGCACCACCGACATTTGACCAGCCGCCGGTATTTGATCAACCGGGCCTTTCTTTGTATGCGGTGTTGCAGCGGTTTGCTATCACCTGAGCTAGCATGCGGTAGTCGGGAGGACCTAGTAACCTCCCGAGGAGATTTGGCGCACCACCCTCAGCGTTGGGGAGGGCTTAGATGGTGGCGAACCATTGGTTTTTACATGCGGTCGGGAAGGTGTTAGAGGCTATAGAGATTACCTCTGACTGAGCTTTGGATTAGACAGCTGCGTTCGGCTAGAGGTGAAGGCAATATGGTGGAAATGGGCGAGGACCTCTAGAAACCTAGAGCGATGACATGGGCGAGGCCCCCGAATTTGTTCATGGAGTGCGTACTTTCAGTACTTGAAGGCTGAGAGTTCTTATTCTTTGGGACGGGCGATGGCGTGATGGATTATGTGGTAGGTTCACGAGCTAGCCGTTGTTGATGATTACGTGGCCCTGAAACTTAGCGAGGTTAGGAGGTTGAGAATGGGCGAAGTTGTCCGTTCGAGGGACCGGGATAATAGGACTTCGCCTCGGGATATGGACTCCATGGTTGGAGGCGGCCACGACCATAGAAAGTTAGGCTTAGAGGTTGAGACCTTGGAAGGAGCCTTTGTACATGAGTTCTCCCTAGGGATTAGGGCGAGTAGGGATGATATGTCGGGGTTGCTTGGTGATCTGCGAGGACTCTACTCACAGTGGACACGAGGATCATGGACGTATCGGATTCGATGTCATCCACAGGGATGGATTGGTGGCCGACTTCTGAGGTCGTTGCTCGATTGTGGCGTAGGAGGATTACCGCCTACTGGGGCGGTACTCGGTGGTATTTCGGGGGACAAGCCTGACATTTTGCCAGAACGAGTATATGAGTCCAGGTGTCAGGGACAGTTGGCGGGTTAGCTAGCGAGCCTTACCACACAGGGACGAGGTGAGACCGGGCCGTCTACCTCGAGTGGTTTGCAAGTATGCGGATGTTTTCAGATACGTGACTGGAGCTACCTCCACATAGGGATGTAGACTTCGGTATCGAGTTACACCCTAGTACTTCACCCATTTCTATGACTCCGCATAGGATGGCAGGTTGAGTTACGGGGACTTCGAGTCCCGATTACGGGGTGCCCCCGGACAAAGGGTTCATAAGGCCGAGCACTTCACCATGGGAAGCTCGCTCGGTTCTATTTGCGAAAGAAGGACAAGACCCATGTGCATTGACTATCGACCTGATTGAAACGGGTTCACGATCAAGAATCGGTACCCATTGCAGAGATTAGCCGATTTGTTTGATCGGTTGGGCGATCCTCTAGATAGACGCCGTCGCGGTTACCACTAGGCGAGGGTTATGGATCTGAGATATCCCTAAAACGGCGTTTGGGAGCGCGTTATGGAGCACTTTGAGTTTCTGGTGATGCCCGCTGGATTGGCGAATGCGCCCGGCGGCATTCATGGATCTCATGCGTAGGATATTCGACCCTATCTAGATCGGTTTCGTAGTATTTGTGGATGACATTTTGATCTACTCGGTGAGTGGGAGCATGAGTATCGCGAGGATCGTTTTACGGTTGTTGAAGACCATCGGTTATGCACGCCAAGTTTAGTAAGTGAGTTAAACTGCGGGTGAGATTTTGGTACGTGGTATCGACATCGCGGGAGTGTCGGTCGACCGGAGAAGGTCGACGTGAGTTGGGAGAGGCGAGGCGATCTTGAATCTGTAGTTTCTTGGGATTGGCTGGGTATTACAGGAGATTCATGGAGGATTTCTCCAGGATAACAACACCTATGACTAGGTTGACCCGGAAGGAGGTCAAGTTTGAGTGGGATGACCGATACGAGGAGGCATTCCGGGGAGTTGGGAAAGGGGAGACTTGCCCGGCTCCATCTTGATAGTCCCGGACGAGGGACGGGTACACAGTGTATTGATACTTCGAGGGCCGGATTGGGATGTGTGTTTGATCACAGTTCGGGAGAGTAGTAGCTTATGGTTCGTCAGGTTGAAGAATCGGCGAAATTACGCGCGACATGGGTTGGTGGCCGTAGTGCCGCCTTGAAGATTTGGCGCCTACTTATCTGGCCCGAGGAGTTCGAGTGTACCGGATATAAAGTCGAAGTATATTTTCACCTTGTGGGACACCCGACATGAGGCAAGCGCAGATGGATGGAGTTCACACAGAGGATTATGACTTCACTTTGCATTACCATCTGGTAAGGAAAATGTGGTGGCGATGCACTGTCCGGAAGTCGCGGGCGTTGGCTAGTATAGCTTCTCGGGAGTGGCGGATGCTCTAGATTATGGGATAATTTGGGCTCTGAGTATAGCGGCGGACTTCCGGGGGTACATTGGGAGTTTAGTGGCTACACCGTCTACGGTGGCAGTGATCGAGTCCAACGGAGCGAGAGATGGTGTCCATCGGGGACTGGTACGGTCGGTCACGGGTGTGAGGTTGGACCGTTCATCGCGGTGGTAGTCTTCGATATAGGGGGCGGATGTGGTTCCCAGTTGGCCAGATTTGAGATAGGAGATTCTCGGGAGTTTCACTTGCTCTCGATTTCTTTGTGCATCCGGTGGCATGAAGATGTACGGGATCTTCGTCGTCGATATTATTGGGCGGGATGAAGAGACACGTAGGGGACTTTGTGCGACAAATGTCTCACGTGTCGCGAGTTAAGTGAGCATCGAAGCCCGGCGGGCTACTTCAGCCATTGGAGGTGGGCGAGTAGAAGTGGGAATCACGTCGGTGGACTTTGTGACCCGCCCGCGAGGCCGCGAGGCATGGCGCGGTGTGTGGGCGATAGTGGGGCTCACAGTCGGCACATTTCTAGCGTCTGCGGATGACCTTCGCCTTGGAGAGATTCTGCCGGTTGTATATTCGAGAGATAGTCCGGCTACATGGGATACCGGTATCCATAGTATCGGATAGGGACCCGAGGTTTACGGCACACTTTTGGAAGAGTTTCCAAAAGGCTATGGGCTTCTGGTGACGATGAAGTCTCTGTGTTCCACCCTCAGACAGATGGTCGATCACGAGAGGTATCTGGTGTGCAGAGAGACGGCTTCTGAGCATGCGTCTGGATCATAAAAGCGGCGGGAGGGAGCATTTTCCTTAGTAGGTCGCCTGTAGCGAGTTGCAGGCGGTATACGGATGGCACCGTATGAGGCATTGTATGGGAGGCCTTGTAGATCAGATTATGTTGGGCCAGGGTGGGAGAGGCTCCATCGCTGGTCACGATCGATTAGAGACACCTCAGGAAGGTGAAGCGGTCCCGACGGCGTCTTCTCACGGCTCAGGCCGGCGAAGAGCTATGCGGATGTGCGACGTCAGCATAGAGTTCGAGGTTGGGGATCACGTCTTCTTGAAGGTGATGCCCCAAGAGGAGTGGTCGGGTTCGACGACGAGAGCTATCGTAGGAGTTTATTGGACCTTCCGAGATGCTCGAGAGGGTAGAGCCTTGGATTGGCGTGCCAGGTTAGGCGTTACCGCCCGGCGTGATAGGTATCACCCAGGGTATTTCAACGTCTGCGTGCTCAGGAAGTATACTCGGATCCGACTCATGTGGTGGATTGGGGTCATCAATGAGTTGACCTGAATGAGACCTTCGAGGAGGACCGGTGTGTGTTTTGGATAGCCGTGATTAGGTTTTGCAAGCGCAAGATCGTGAAATTTAGTGAAGAGTCGCCATAAGCAGCTATGGGTGGAGGAGTCAGCGTGGGAGCGCGAGGACACAATGCGGGCCACATATCCCTTCTTGTTTAGGGATGGAAGTACGTGGTTTTGTCGTTTAATATTAAATGACAGAGTTTACATGCATGGTATGGTGCCGTTGCATGCATGTGGTGATAGTGATTGTCCTGAATTTCAGGATGAAGAAATTCCTTTTAAGGAGGAGAATGTGTAAGACAGAAATTCCAGAATTATGGAATAAGGGCAAAATCGTAATTTCGATTACAAAATTGAAATTTCAGCTAAAAAATCCGTAATTTATTCTCTAGATCTCGGATGATGAAACGGATTTCACCGTTGGAATCATCTCGAAAAATCTAGTTAGCACGTAAAATTTCGTAATATTCCGAGACAGTCGGAGTTGGCACGTTTTTCGAGGGCACTACGTTTTAGTCTTAGTAAAGCGATTTGATCTGACGAAGTCACACATGACAGGTACTCATGCCATGGTGGTATGAGTGAATCGTAGTGAAAATGGGCCGAGATAGAGCCGAATGTCAACACTGGAGAAAGAAGTGAATTAATTAAGTAAATGGATTAAATGATAATAAAACAAAATTGTAAATAGTAATGGTCTTCTTCCTTAAATCAAAAGGCAAAAAACGGGAAAACAAAACAGGGGTGAACCAGAAACTTGCAGTAGCCGAAAATGGAAAATTTTCTTTAGAGAGAGAGAAACTTCTCTCTAAAAATAGAGCAGGAAATCGGCCAGGTCGGGTTTTTCGGGACAAGAGGCTGCTCTACACGGAGAGGGCTTCACGTGGGTACCGGATTTAAGGAGTTTAAACAAACTCCTTGAGGTAGGGATTTCTCTAACTAGCGTTTATTCCTCTTTAAGTACTTTGCAAATGTTTGGTCGAATGGGGCGTTAGGGGGGCCGTTTGATCGATCCCAAAACATGGGACCGAATTGATTGAATTTATTGAAACCAAAATGTGCCTCCAGTGAGCGTGATTGGGCTGTTTGGGTGAAAATGACAAAAATTATGAAATAAATCATGCTTTGATGTGAAAGAGGCCGGGAATGGCCGTGAATTGCGGGTTCACTAAGTGAACTTATGATTTGTGATTTTTCGGGAATAGTAACCGAGGGTTTCACTATTCCCGAAATAGTGTTCTCAAAATATATTTTTGTGAAAATATGTGTTTGGTCGAGCGATTTAAATTAAATTGCTCGTGTTTGATCATTAGCCCAAGTGAGCTAATTTTGATGTATGAATTAATTAATTTACATGACATGATTGTGTGAATTAAATTTTTGTAAATATATGCATGTTTATATATTTATGAGTCAAACGTAGCTGGAATTGGCATACATGCATTCCATATGCACTGGATCATCCTAGGATTATAGGAGTTAGTGCATGAGACGAGTCTAGGGAAAATGGTTTGGAGGGTTGTCTAAAAATATTAATTATCGGAGGGTAGTCTAAATTAAAAATATCAATCGTCGGAGCGGCCCAATTGATATATATACACATCGGAGGGTTGTCCACAAACAAACAAATAATATATCAATCGTCGGAGCGGCCCAATTGATATATACACATCGGAGGGTTGTCCACAAACAAACAAATAATATATCAATCGTCGGAGTGGCCCAATTGATATATATACATTGGAGGGTTGTCCACTAACAAAACAATAATTTTCATACGAGGCTTAGGTGAGTGTGATGGAGTCGGTGAGGACTCGGGATCTAAGTTGGTCATGTAGACATTCAAGTAGGATCATGCATTTGCTTGAATGTATGTTTATTTGGAACATTACGCACTTAGGTGGTGAATAGCCCACTTAGGGCGATTCCACTACTGAGCATTAGCTCACCTATAAGGGATGTTATTTTACGAGGTACAGGGAGCGTGTGAGGGGATGGCTCGTCCTAGAGGCCCAGGGGATTAGAAGAAAGTCGGGTTGTGTGGCTTTGATGTATACATGTATTAGAACTTTTAAGTTTCAATGTATGTATAAGAGTAAAAACATATTAACTCTTGTAACTATTGGGTATATAGTTGGATTCATAGTTGGCATGTATATTGGTATTGTTTATGGGCTGAGTGGCCGTTTTAAATCATAAGCTGATATTGAATTTGTTTTGGAGACGGGGTTATGCCGGGTTACGTATTTGGTAGAGCTCCCCATACAAGAGACTCTGCCCGATTTTAAATGAAAAATGTCGGGTCACGACATTCAGTATTCCAGCGGATTAATGGGTGGTCAACGGACCCCCGAAGGATTTGGGGGCGTCACAAAATTGTAGCTCTGGGCTCGACTATGAACAAGGTGAGCTCGTGTAGCTCACGGGTTATGCTCTGTTTTGGGTATTGTTATAGTGGTTTGGCCATAAGTTGAGTTTCACTTATCCAAATTGAGTGATTCAAAATTCTGGGTAAACTATACTTTTGTGGAATAATTTACTTGAAGAAATTAATATGCAAATTGCTTAACCCAAAGTTCCCAGAAATCTATCAAAGTGGAGCTATGTGCAGATTTTGTTATGCCAATTTGAGTAATCTAGATGTAAAAATACAATAACTTGAGTTTTTGGTGATCCAAATTGGGTGATTCAATTAGGAAGAAACCTTAGAACCATAGCTTCAAATGAGTGAAGAAACCATTTCCAATTTATGGAGTTAAGACCCCAGAAATCAAGGATAACAGTAGGTGATTTAGTGAGCTAACCAATTTGGCATAAAAAATGTTGTAACTTGTGTTATGTGGTTGAGGGCCTTAGAGAAGGAATATTAAATTGAAAAATTAAAGAGATGTCATTGGATATATAAAGGACTGATCTGGAGAGTTTCATAATTTTTGAAGTTTCATTAAAATCCGAATTCGTTTCAATATAGTCACTTTGTAAGTCTACGTTAAGTTTTACACGGTCATGACGTTAATGTTTCGTAGTATTACTCTTGCGAGTGTGTGGGAGTACTAAAAGCGGCGAGAAGTTGTGAGTCGTGCTCAAGTTTTGTAATCGGAAATGTGAGTGTTCTAAACCTATTTTTCAATACTAGTGTATTATTTATAAATCGTTTTACACTGGTATGTTATGGTTTTAAAGTATTAAACCATATTTCAAGCAAGCAATGGTTTTAAAGTATTAAACCATATTTCAAGCAAGTAAATGCTTTATCAAGCAAGCAATGGTTTTGATTTATGAAACCATATTTTAAAAGCAAGCAAGCAATGGTTTCGATTTGTGAAACCATATTTTAAAAGCAAGCAAGCAAAGTTTATTTTGTAAAACATGCCTTAAGAAATCCCTAGTACTAAGCAAGCATACCGGTCAGAGGTACTCCGTAGGTGCACGGTGAAGTTAGAACATCATTTCATACATTTTAGATTTGTCTGGTCGACAAACTTAGTTCATGCATCATGGCATATTAAAGGGGACCATGGCACGTACTGGAGTATATAGGATCAGCGCGCTAGCTATTATATAGTGATGTAGACACGAGGTCATTCCACCATATTTACCGGAAAAGGGTGATGTGGGCCAAGGCCCTTCCACCTAGGTGATGTGGACCCGGTCCTTCCACCGGCACGATTGAAGCCCAGGCTCTCGTGTTTACTAGGGTACAACAAGAAAGAAAAGCCTCCAGTGGTTGATCTTTATTCATAAGCATTTTTCATACAGTTTAAAATCAACCACTGGTAAGCAAGCAAGCATTTTATGAAAAATATTTAGAAACTTTAAAGCAAAGCCAGCAAGAAGTTATGAAATGTTTTTAGAAACTTTTAAAGCAAAGCAAGCATGAAGTTATGAAAAGTTTTAGAAACTTTTAAAGCAAAGCAAGCAAGAAGTTATGAAAAGTTTCATAAACTTTTATAGCAAAGCAAGTAAGGTTTCTGGAAAATGTCTTGTAAAATATAGTTTTACAATTTTGAGATATTTTCAGAAAAAGCAAGCATTTTATAAAGCATACACTCACTGATTTCATTTAGCTCATTATTTTCTTGTTTTAAAAACTATTTTCCAAGTCTGAGCATCTTAGGATATTTGGAACATTTAGTATTCTCTTGACTTCTAGTATAGTGTTGTATTAAATAACTTGTGTAGAATGCTTTGAATTTGTGCGAGTTAGGCATATGTATGTACATAGTTTTGTTTTATTGAAAATGTGATGAGCACGAGGCTCTTTGAAAGTGTATTGGTTGCCATATTTTGAAAGTGTATCTTTGTATATCACGAGGTTTTTGGGATATGTCTGTATCTGTGGTTATCTTTGTCGAAATTTTAAAAAATCACAAGTTTAGAAAAGAAAAAAATTTATACGGGTTTCGACAAGCAACACGGCTTTGCTTCCGCGGGGATTCTCCCAGTCGTTGGAAGTAGCGGTGGGGTTTACAATGGGGTGAGTCAACACATGCTAGTAGAGGTGGCGGTGTGACATTAACCGTGGTGCATTTATTAGGGTCCTTAAGCTATTGGTATGAATGCGGGTGTTCGGAAGCAAGTCGAAAATGCTTGATGTGAGCAATGGTTGCACCGCGGCGGCAATCTTTGCGCCGTGGCTCGCACGAGGGTGCCATTTTGGCACCTCGGTCTCGCTGCGGCAAGGGTATCCCACGCCTTGGCGTTGGTCTACGCTGTGGCGTGGGTTCCCATAGCTGCAGCGTGGGAGCCGTTTTGCCCGAGTTTTCGGTTTTCCTCTTTTTTGTGATTTCCTCAAAAAATCCTCAAAATCCAAAAACAAAACTTGGAAATCACTCCCAATAACATCCCAATATCATCTTAAACCAACAATGAGAAAAACCCATGGATGGATTAGAGTTTTTCTAACAACTTATCAAATACAATTTTCTAGTTTAGGTTCATACCATGAATCTCATGAAACTCTTGCCCTAACTTCCTTCTTCCTCCTTGATCTGCTTGGAAACCGTAGGGGATGATCTCCTTGCGAAACCTTGATTTCTCCTCGACCACAGCTCTTATCTCCTCTCTCGCTCTCTCAAAAACGTTTTTGCACAAATGATTTCTCAAATAAAAATGGCCTAAGTCACTTATCCTTCTCAAGGCCATGTTTGGCATCAAAAACCCATTTTGGTTAAGTTGCCTCAATTTACCTTATAGCACATATATCACTTCTATTTGCACTTAAACACATAAACATTTTCTCAAATGACCCTTAGGTCCCCATTTTACCAACTCTAAATTTGTCCTTTTTTCACTTGGGTTTATTTCCAGGGTCAATCAATTTCTCATTTTAGCATATAATATTTAATCATATGCTCACATATTCATTTCACATTCCCTGATTTATCGGTTTTCTAGGAAAAACCCAAGTTTGGCTCAATTCATACCCGGAATATATAATAAAATTATTATAAAAATTCTAGGGTATTTTTGGGGCGATACAGATGTAGTTTAGTTGCGATTTACGTATTTGAACATTGTTGTATTCAATTGATATTTTGAGCACATTTCTATTAAAATGACTTATTCTAATCTTCATGCCTATTTATGATTTACCATTATCTATATGCTTTGTGGTTCAATTCGAGATCTAAGAAGTGAGAATTGAATTAGATGTGTTTAGGGCATCACATTTCACCATTGACAAGAAATTCTCATGCTTCTTATGTGGAAATTAGGGTTTCCCGAGTTCATTGTGCTTTTAGGGTTTCAGGGTTGAGTAGAGATACAAAATACCTAAACCATAGAGGTAGATTGTGGGTTATCAAAACAGATCCACATATGCAATAGTGAGTCTTACCATTAATAGGTTATTAGAATATTAATTAAGGGCAAATTGGGTAATAATGCATAATTGTTAACTAAATGAAGTTTAAACCCTAGGCTTTTCCATTTTATTTTACATCTTTGCATGATAGGTTAGGATTTTAGTTTGTTAGTTGTTTTCATCTTCAATCCATCATCTAGATAAAGTTAGGATTACCCAATTTCAGTAGTTTCCTCATGGGATCAACATTCTTACTAATATTTACACACTATATTACTTGATACGACCAGTGAACTTGCGCACATAAGCTCATTATTTTATATACATGCATTCGCGCCTATGAGAAATCAAACCCTAGAATTTGTTGTTCCCCTAATTTCAACCCCCAAATTGCATTAGGTTTTTTTTGTTGTATGTTAATGGCTCATAGTTTGTCTTCATCATCATTTTGCACAAGAAGAAATTATCAATATGCTGAATACAAACTACACATGTGTTATTGTGGTTTAAGAACCAACATGTGAACCTCTTGGAAGAAAACCAACCATGGTAGAAGGTTCTTCGCATGTCTAAGAAAGAGTAAGTGTTTCCCATTTGTATTTTTGTTAGTGTACAATGTTACATTGATTGTGATATATTCTTGTTGTAGGATAACTAGTGTTGGTTCTTTCTATGGCGTGATCCTAAATTGGATCAGAGGGCAAAGGTGGTGATCAACAACTTAATCAAGGAGAACATACAGTTGCAAGAAGAAATCAATGATTTGAAGAATTAGTCCTTGTAGACGTCACTTCAATTTGTGGAAAATTATTTGTATTGCTATGTTTTTTTAGGAATTTTTTTTCTTTGTTATTGTTGTAGTTAAAAGAGGAATAGTTGAGCCTAATTGTGTTAATGTGATAGCTGGGGAGTATTTTTGGGTTGTGTGATGTCTCAAGTTGAAGTTCAATGTAGTTGGTGTCAAGTTCAAGTTAAATGTATGATTGATTACATTTTGAATATATGCTATTTCGTGTATTGGTATGAGATTGATTAATATATCTTAGACAAGTTCAATGTTGGTACATCAAATTCAATACCACATTTACAAAAATGTAACCAAGAATGAAAATAAGCCTATTATTTAACTAAATATTGCATGCCATATATATGACCTAAGGTCATGTTCTTTACAACCAAAATGACCAAACAAAAATGTATTCCAAACAATGAACAATAAGATTGCAATCTATTTTAACCAGGATTATGTTTACTGACCAAAATAGTACATTTGTAAGTGAAATTTGTTGTATTTCGACTCGCAAAAATGACCCAAACCAAAAAAACAAGTTGCCAAAGTACCCTTCCAAAGCATTTATACAACCAAAGCAACTAACAAATAATGTTCAAGGGTCATGTTCCCATTACAAAAATGGTTAAAACCAAAAAACAACCTACAAGTTCCTTCTAAAGTCGAACAACCAAAGTACCCTTCCAAATAATCCATACAACTAAAACAACATTTATATAGCTGTTATGTACATTGTTACAATCAAAACAACTTACAAAAGGTATAACTTATCAAAAATGAAGTTATATTCCTAAAATCTTTATTTGGGTGGTGAATCAGTAGATGAAGTCCCTTCCAAATCCCTTCTCTTCTAAAGAAGTTGGCTCCTTCCCAAGAATAGTCTACCCTTCCGTAATGGATTAGGGGTCTAAATGCCACGTTAGCTATGTTAGATTGGATACCATCACCTCTAACCATAATTCAATATTGGTGAGATGAAGTAGAGATTTTCTACTCATTTCCCTCACAAATCAAGCTTGATGTTGTGCCACTCTTAAATTTGAAAAAATAATAATTAAAGTCAAACACTTTAAGCAAGGTGGAAACATGCATGTATGGGACTCAAGTTGGAACATAAGTCACGACCTTACACAATCTGTCACTGATCCATCCTTGTCGTTGTACAAAATTCAACTCAACACCACTTAAAGTATGATTTGTTGATGATTAAATTTGTAACTTGCTCACCCTTGGCCTTGATCTTAGAGATGAGAAAGATATTGGTCTATGTTACATACTTGGTGGAATAAAAGTTGTTGAAGGCATTGAAGGTGGTTGTGCTAGCATTGCAACTGGCTGTGCTACCTTTGAAATTGGTTGTGATGGATGAAGAGTTGATTATGCTAGTTGAGAACTTATTAGGATTGTTCAGGAGCTGCATTTGATGGTATTTTTGTAGCTAGAATGGTTTTGTCATATTGAGATTCTTAAATTTCCAAACAATGAATATTAGTAAACATTACCATAATGCACAAACTATATGTGTTGCATTTAAAAAGAAAAAAGTACAAAGAGTAGAACCTACCTTCTTGTAAGTTGCTTTGTTGTAGTTTTGCTTATTACAAACACTACATGTAACATGATAACCTTTTCTAGTAACATTTATTTCTAAATTTTAAAATCTTGGTTCATTTCCATCTCATTTTCTTGGTTTGTGTTTACCTTTCTTCTTTTCTACATTGGGAGGTGTTAGGTTGATTATGTGATGATAATGATATGCAATTCTATCCTGGTATACGAGGCTACCGTGTAATATAGTGATTGAGGAGTTTGGATATTGAACCACGAGGAGTTGGAGTGCAGACTACTAAAATTTGGATGATTTCTCTTACCTGTCCCAAGCTAGGTAAAGAAGAACTCCTAAGAATTCCAAGAACAAAAATGACTATAAGAAGAAAACAAGATTAAAATTCTCTAAAAGGAAAAATCAACCAAGTAAAAGGCCTTAGGATTTTGATGTAAATGGATAATCCCTAAATATTAAGATGAAATTTCTCTCATCAAGTAAATTGGAACACATGCTCAAGGCAAGTCTCACAAAATTAATCATTAGCCTATCTTGAAAGCTAATGATCTATCAACTAATACCAAGTATATTGCTTCTCAACCAACGAAACACTTAGTGTCGCGTGAAGAGACTCCAATTATGCCTCATAATTCCTGTTAATATCTCTATTACCCAACAAATTAAGCTGATTCACCTTGGGTCTAACCTATTACGCACTTCTCAGATCTTGTAACATGTATAAACATATTAAAAGTGATCAATAATCAATATGAATTAGCACAAACACGAATCAATAAGCAATTAGAAACTAATAGACCAAAAGTAACAAATAAACACACATTAATATAAGGTTCATATCCAAATTATAGTCAAAATCCTGAGTTGTTGAATTAGAAAAATTATTAAGAACTAATATAAAATAAGAGAAGTTGAAAACATGAGAAAAAGAGAAAAATAAACTCTAAAGAGATGATGGTCTTCAATCCTTGCTTTCCCTCTCCTTACAATCTTCAATTCTTCCAAATTGTCTCAACAAAACCTCTCAACTCTTAATAACAAAAAGCAAACCTCAAATTGTTTCTAAACAAAAAGGAGAGAAACCCTAGGAGAGTGTGCTTTTCCTTGAAGTTCGAACCCTAAAGAAAAAAGAAATAAGAACTTATATAGTAATTTGGGAAATGGGCCTAAAAAGATGGGCGAGGATGGCAAAATTTTCAAATCTAGGTTGCGATGCAGCGGCATGTAAATTCAATGTCGCGACATTGCAGTTGAATTAGGTTTGAAAGTCCATAATTTCACTGGATGTCGTGGCATGTGAATCAATGCGAGAGGCATTCGGTGTTGAATGTTGCATTCTTCTAATTTAATGTCATGACATCCAGTTCCAATGCTATGGCATGTCAGTACTTGTGCTCCAAGGTGTTTGTTTTCATGTTGCGGCATGCACTATTGATTTGCCTTTTGCTCGCTTGTTTCTTGCTCCAAAAATCTTGTTCTTCATCAGGATTTTTTCAAAATGTGTATGGAGGGAAATTATGATAAATTTTCATGACCAAGGTGTGAATTTCTCATCAAAAGCTCATAATAAATGTATAAAACATGCTCAAATTCTTTGTAATTTCACCTAACAAACACTTAAACTTAACATTTCGCTCATCCTCAAGCAAAGAAACAAAGTCATTTCCAAAAATCTTATTATCTAAACAAAATAGTTGTGCTTCATGAAGGTATGCATGATATTCATCTCAAGGGTCGTCCCCCCTAAGAACATAGGGAATGCTTCAAGACAATTCCTTCAAAAAATAAGGACCTAACCTTGAGTCAAGCAAATTTAGATCAAAGCCCTTAACTCTATATTATTATTAGTCTTCCCCTGATCGAACAATTACAATTTAGACGAGTTTGTAAGAGGTGGAACAAGTTCGATGATAATCTCCTTACATTAAGAAAATAGGTTCCTGATGAGTCTTAAACTCATCTATTTTTAATCCATTTTTCTAGCATGTTTTTAGCAGTTTCAAATCTATTTTTATGTCAAATTATGGAATATTCACCAACTTTATGTTTTGCAGGTTTTAATTGAAAAATGAGATAATTCAAGCATAAAAGAAAGAATAAATAACAAATGCGACATTGTTTGTCCGCGACATAGTTTTCATGTGTTGTAGATAGAACTTCAAGCAATCCTAGAAAGAACTATGTCGCAACCGAAGCCGGTGTATGTTGCAACAAAATTTGCCATTGAACAAAGCGAGGAAAAAGAATCTTTATCGCGACGAAAGAATTTTATGTGCGGCATTTACGAAGAAGGTGAAAATTATTGTCGCGACACTCTTAACTCAGTTGTGACAATGATCAAGGCAAATGGCAAAGGAACTTTATCGCAACAATCCTTCCTTTGTTGCAACATAAATGGGTGAAGATTAGCAGATGAACTCCATCGCGACAAATGACAGCGCTATCGCAACAGAAAATGGAAAGAATAAAAACAAGTCAGCTAAGACAAGTGTTTTTATGTTGCGACAAAGTTTTCAGTATGGAACCAGCTCAAGGAAGAAATTATGTCACAACAAAGAAAATCTGACCGACATAACATTCGAGGGTTCACAGCCGAGCAACGAGGACTTTGTCATGACAAAGATTACTTCTATCGTGACAAACAAAACATGAGGTTGAATTGAACTCTGTCGAACAAGGTAATTCTCTATCGCGATAGAAAATTTGAAGAGAAATACAAGAGGAATTGCGACAAAGAAATTCATGTCACGACAAAGAAATTCATGTCGCGACCTAATCAAGAACTAAAGACAGAATCTCTATCGTGACAAAGAAATCTTACATCGTGGCTTGATAAAAGCTGCAAAGTAAGTAAATTTGATCTGACAAAAAGAAAATTCAGCCACGACAAGAATTAAAAGAGAACTGTGATTAGCCAAGAAAGTATGTCGCAACAAAGTTTTCTTTGTCGCAAAAAAACAGCTCAACCAGCGACAAGGACAAGAGAAGAAAAGTCGGTCACAACAAAAGAAAACTCTGTTGCGATAGAGCCTGTAAAGCAACAAAATAAATTCTGTTGTGACATAGAAAACTCTATCACAACAGAGTAGACAAGGTGAAGATCAAAGCTCTGTCGCAACATCACCAAAGTTTGTACGACATAATCTAAGAAAAATCTCAGAGAACATGTCACAACAGAAAACAACAAGTTGCGATACAAGTCTCGACGAGAGATCTCGAAGACTACGTCGCAGCGAGAACTTTCTATGTCATGACATAGTGACCAATTTTGGCTAGAAATTTGGGGATCCACAACACCATCTTCAAGTGCGACCCAACATTGGAAAGTCTATAAATAGGCATCTAAGGCTATGTCTTGCGACTTCGACGAATTGAGACTATTAGATTATTTGGAGATTTCATGTGTATATTAATTTCTTTTATTTTTCTTTTATTTTTGTTGTAGTAGATTTGGTTTTAGAATAGTTTTTTTTTTTTTTTTAGTTAGTTTTGTTCTGATTTTCCAGAGTTGAGTAATGAACTATAGTGCAGTTTCTAGGTAGAATTTCTTGATAAATTTTCTCTTTCATTACTGTTTTGAATAAATGGAGTTTGAACAATGTCTAAATTTCATTTATTTCAGTTTGTTTACACTTTCAGTGAATTTACTTGATCGGTTAGTCACTGATATGAGTGAACCAGTTTTGAAAAGTTAAGCTCCACTGGGAAAAGGTCGATGATGATAGTCATTTTTCAGCACCAAGTGGAAGAATGCCTAAGTTAGAATTCTTGAATTTATTTGATTGGTATTATATTTTAACTTAATTGTTCCAAGTACTAATTACCGTGTACCAAAAGCAAAATGTGTATTTCGCTCTAATTTCAAAGGAGGCCCTGCGCACGACACGGTGATGGAGAATCACGAGAGTAGAGAGTGGTCGCTATGTTATGGTAGACTAATACTTTACAGGCTAATGCACGCAAAGATTATCGATAAATCACTAACTACTCATGTTTGAGGAGATAGTTTGATGAAGCATCAGTTTAATCATTTTAGAGTTTCTCCTCTTTCTTGATGAAAGGATTATGATCCCATGTTAGCAAAGATCTAATCAGAGATGGAAAATTTCATCGATGTGAATGATGAGATTACTTATTAGAATTAGTAAGGCTTACAATATCCTATCTAAAGGGCAGAAATTCTTCAATCTTTAGATGCGGGTGTGAAGTATTGAAAAAGAAAAAATACTCAAATCTTAGAAAGAGGTTTATGTCTTACAAGTAGCTAATTAGAATCATGAATAAAAAATGAACATGCATCTTTAATTAGTGAACGGTATGGTTAAGGGAGAAATCCAAATTGTACCACAATACATCTTTGACAAATTCAACTCTCCAACTTATGGCTTAGATAAGATTCAAAATGATGTAAAAATTGACAATTATTCGTTGGTCTATGTCCTAGTGTTGTACTCTCAACTCCATTCTTATTAATATTTATGTACAGGTAGAAATTATTTCATTATTATTTAATTCTTTATCCACTCATCTTAATATTGGAGTTCAAATAGTAAGGATCTTGAGTAGTTGGGGTAGTTGGTTTATGGTCATCTCAATCCTCATGGGAGCGATATACGGGCCAATGAAAATCCACACTTTTTTATTGCTTATGCGATCGTGCACTTGCAATGATTATGACCAATCAAAATCTTCAATGAATCAGTTTATAAAAGAGGACAAACCTATATTTTCATCAATGGTGAACAAGTTTTTAATGTTGTTGTCAAGAATTGAATAGTTCTTGGTTGGCAGTACCAAAAGTTTGGTACACACTAATCACATTACATTTTTGGTCGAACAAGTTTTTGGTGTCGTTATAGGGGATCAGATAATAGTCCTTGGTAACAGTGTCAAGAATTTTTATATCCAGATTTGGTCAAACAAGTTTTTAGTGTCATTACCGGAGATAGATGATTGATGAATTTAAAGATCAATATTCTACCAAAAAAGGGAATTACTAATTTGGACGTTTTTCTTTCTTTTTCTTTATTTTATCATAAATTTCAGAAAATTACAAAAAAAAAAAAAAAAACAACAATTTTCATGGCAATAGCTGATAAAGCTACTGAAAATTTTCTTTTGAGCTTAAATGGAGATAAGCTGTTCCCACATATTTTAGTTGATCTCCTTTGTGTTTCTATTCGGGAAGACAACAAATGCACGAAATTAAGCGAGATGTTGGTTCCTTAGATACAAAATAGAAGAACCTCTTGAGGAATGCGAGGAAGCTTACAAGTGCAGAATCTAGAAGTATGGCAAATCAAAGAGAAAGACTACAAGCTATTCCCAAAGAAAGCCCGAGAAACATACATACCTCATAAGAAAATGACTCTGAGAAGATTTTGGAGCCTTCTATTCAAGATGAATATTCTGGCGTGAGATAACTTTGCCGTAGAAAGCCAACAATTTTGGTCACTTGACCTTGATCACCATGAATGCAATGACACCAGTTTACTTGTCATCCTTCTAAAGACCCCAATGAGCATATGGGAAGATTCATGAGGATGGCCAATACATTCAAGTTAAATGGGGTGAAACCAGAAGTTATCAGGATGCAGCTCTTTCCCTTCTCACTAAAGTGTAGTATGACTTGGTTTGAGTCCACTTTGTTCATCGGTGACTAATTGGGAAGAGTTGGTTGAAGCATATGGGCAAATTCTTCCCTCAACCACGACTTTTGAAAGAAGATGAAGTTATAATCTTCCTAGCGGGGAGGATGAAAGTCGATGTGTGGGAGAGATTCGAGACTACTTTCAGATGTCTTATGCATGGAATGAACTTGACCCACTCGAGATGGATATTTTCTACCATTCCATGAATAATGCCTCAAAGGGTATAATTGATGCAACCTATTGTTGGGCTTCCAAAAGAAGAAGTGCAAGGAAAAAGGCAGCTGATTGAAGACCTTGCCAAATGCAACTACAAGGCTCCATCTGAAGCTTCAGGGAGCAACAGCAGATTAAAGGGGAGTGGTGTAAGTGGGGACAGTAAATAAAGGAGAAAGAAGAAAGAGTGTTGAAGAGGGATCAAAGCATGAGGGTCCCTACCAAGTTGAGGAGGAACGATTGCCTCAGTACGATAGAAAACACACTTTCCAAGCCCGACCTCGCTTTCCACTCACTTACACACAGCACTCGGGAACCATGAGAACTTCTCATATGGAGGAGGGGCATAGCAGGGTTAAAGACCTTGACATAATTTACTGCAATATCGCTTGCCCTTCGGGGGTTCCAAGCAACAACGGCTTGATAGCTAGCACGATTGAGAACAGAAAATCAGGGGTAGAGGAGATCTAATTCCTTTAAGGACTAGATGCTTGCTTTCATGGGAGAGAATAAGAGGCTGCTGAACATGCATGAGCAGAAGTTTTTCTAGTGCGACATTCCCAGTAAACACAAGCGTGCTTCGGGCCAATACCAGCCTCTTTCGAATATGGAGACTCATGTGGGCGGGTTATCCCCGAAACCATGCAAAAATCAGCCCAAAGATGCATTCCCAGAGACCTGAGGAAGAATCAAGGGCTAGTAGTTTGTAACTCTAAGAGTGGCAAGGCGGAAGAGAGGAGAGTTGAGAAGAAGGACACTAAGGAAAAGAAACATCACAGGTGGAGAAGAAATTAAGTAGCATGGTTCAGAAACTGCTGAAGAAGATAAAACATCAAAAATGCAGCAAGAGCAACAAGTGGAACAAGGAAATCCAAGGAAAAAGGAAGAGGTTAAAGCTTACAATTCTCAAGTTTCATTTCCTCGGAAATTGTGAAAGGAAAAGAAAACTGAAGAGCAACTCTCTAAATTCTTTAATATGTTCAAGAAGATAGAGATCAATATCCCTTTCTCAAAGGCATCGACTCAAATGCCTCATTATGCAAAATTCATGAAGGATATATTGAGCAAAAAAGAGAAAGATTGCTGAAGAAAGAATAGTGAGCCTGACAGCAACCTGTAGTGCAGTGATTTAGAAGTCTTTACCAGAGAAAATGCAGGATCTAGGCAGCTTCACTATACCTTGTAAAATTGGGCAAGCTGATATGGCAAAGGCACTATGTGATTCTGGAGCCAACATCAACTTGATGCCTCTATCTATAGTTAAAAGAATAAGTTTGGGGGAGCTTACTCCCACAATCATACCCTTGCAGATGGTAGACAGAACATTGGCCCATCCTGAAGGCGTGCTAGAAGATGTGTTGATCAGAGTGGGAAAATTCATTTTCCTAGTGGACTTTGTAGTTATTGATATAGAAGAAGACAAATAAGTCCCACTGTTGATAGGAAGACCTTCTCAAAGAATGTGAGTAGCTTTGATCAATGTGAATAAAGGGAATCGACTGTGGTTGAAGATGAGGCAAGGCATTTCAATCTCAATCACATATTGAAACAAAATTTCGAATTACTAATGTTGATCGTGAAAGGCAAACAAAATTCCCATCATTTTTTAATCGATCAATGATTTTAATTTTCGTAGTTCAATGAATGAGAACAGATAATTTCCGCATCTTTGAGTGATCTGAAGTTGAATTTCCTCGAACTCCAATTTTAATTTAAAAGAGGTAGTACTCAGTGTTGAAGAAAAATTGAAGAAAAATTCAACAGTTATAAAAGGGAAGTTGTTCAAGAAAATACAAGCTCAAAAGGATTGATTCTAAAGGAATTGCCTAAACATTTGAAGTATGCTTTCCTGCAACCAAAATAAGCCAAGCCAATCATCATTTCAGCTAAATTACTAATCTAGAAGAGCAAAACTGCTAGAAATTCTCAAAATACAAGGAAGCAATAGTCGGGTCTATAAGATTCAAAGGAATCTGGCCCTTCTATCTCACATGCACAAGATCTTGTTAGAGGAAAATGCTAAAACCTCTATAGAACATCAGAGAAAGTTGAATCCAGTGATGAAAGAAGTAGTCAGAAAAAAAGTACTGAAATGGCTAAATGCAGCTTCATATATGCAATCTCATGTAGCCCTTGGGTGAGCCCAGTTCATGTGGTTCCAAAGAAGGGAGGATTCACTGTGATAAAAAATGAGAATAATGAATTGATTCCTATAAGAACTGTGACTTGATAGAGAGTCGGTATAGATTATAGAAAACTAAACAATGCTACCATAAATGACCATTATCCTCTACCTTTCATTGATCAAATGTCGATTGTGTTAGTAGACACTCTCATTAATAAGTTGATTGATATTCCTCGTTATAACCGTATTTGCTATAGCCCTAGAGGATCAGGAGAAAACTACATTTAAAATGTCCTTATGTCACCTTTGCTTAGAGGGATGTCCTTCGATTATGTAATGCTCCCACCTTCAAAGGTAAAGATGTCTATGTTTTAGATTTGGTGGAAAAGGCTATGGAAATATTTATGGATGACTTCTCAGTATATGGATCCAGTTTTGAGAAGTGTTTGAAAAATTTAGAAACAGTACTTCAGAGGTGCCAAGACAAAAATCTAGCTTTAAATTGGGAAAAATGTCATTTCATGGTAACATAAGGCATTATCTTGGGGCATAAGATTTCTGTAGATGGATTGGAAGTAGATCAAGCAAAATTTGTTATCATAAAAACTCTCTTGCCACCTACTACAATCAAGGGGATAAGAAGCTTCCTTGGACATGCTAGTTTTTACAAAATATTCATAAAGGACTTCTCAAAATCTCTGCACCATTATGTAGACTGTCGGAAAGATGCAAAAATTTAATTTTGATGAATCACATCCGCATTTGAAGAATTAACCACTAGCTGACGCCCCATCATGTCGACACTCAATCGAACAATTATTTTCGAATTATGTGTGATATGATTGGTAATGGGACTTGTGGCTAGGACAAAGAACTGAAAATATATTCAAGGCCATATACTATGCCAAAGAAAAACCTTTCCAATGTGAAGCACAAGAGAACTACACTACCAATATTAAAAAGGGGAAGGGCCAGGCAACTGTTTGCTCGCGAGAAATTCAGGTCTTACATATTGATATCCCATGTTATATCACATTGATCATGCCGCAATTAAATATCTAATGGCAAAGGCGATGTTTTCAAACCAAGACCTACCGTATGGGTACTACTGCCGCAAGAGTTTGATCCGAGATCAAAGACAAAAAAGGGCAAAGTGATAATGCATCACATCACTGGTTTCCATTAGAAAAGATAGCTGAAAAGGTAAAGGAAACTGAAATAGCATAAAATTTTCTTGATGAGCAGCTATTTTTGTTGGCAGTTCAAACACCTTGGTATGCTAATATTATCAATTACTTAGCTTGTGGAGTTGTGCCACTAGAGTTTATGCTACCAGCAGAGAAGAAAATTGAGAACTGATTGCAGATTTTATATTTAGGATGACCCACTACTTTTTAGAAGAGGAGCAGATATGATAATCGTGAGATGGTGTTCCGCAAATAGAATAAAGTGGTATTATGGAAAAAAAGTCATGATCATCATAATGGAGGACATTTTACAAGAGATAAAATAAATTCAAAATTCCTCCAATCAGGTTTTATCGCCTACTTTATTCAACGACCAAGCTTGGAATGGTAAAACAAAGGTGATAATTGTCGAGATGGCAATATAGTTGCATTAAAATGAATGCCCTGTAAGGAATTTTGGTGGTGCGTATTTTATGTATATGGGATAGATTTATAGTATTCCTTTTCCTATCATCATTTGGAAATATATACATTCTCCTAGTCAGGACTATGTATCCAAATGGTGAAAGAAGATCATTCTAGAAATGATGCCATAATCTATGGTTAGGTTTATACAAAAATATTCTAGCGTGATTGGAGCACCTGAATAAATCATAAGGATGAGAAACCATTTACAAATAAAGTTTTCACAAAACTCATGAGTAGATATGGAATCAAACATATGATGGGATTGGCTTATCACCCTCAATCAAATGGGCAAGCTGAAATTTCCAATAGGGAGATTAAGAAAATTCTGAAGAAGACAGTGAATACAAGCAGAAATGATTGGTCTATTAAGTTAGATGATGCATTGTGGGCTTATAGAACTGCTTACAAAACTCCCATTGGAATTTCCCCATACATAATTGTATTTGGAAAACCTTGTCATCTCTTTTTAGAACTGGAATACAAAGCTAAGGTGGCTATCAAGAAACTGAATTGTGATTTCCAAGCTGCCAAAGAAAAGAGATTAGTCCAAATGAATGAACTAGAAGAGTTTGAGAAATGAAGCTATGACACGTTAAAATCTACAAAGAAAAGACAAAGAAGTGGTATGATCAAAAGATTCTCGAGGAGGTAATTTACTATGTGATAACAAGTCCTATTATACGATTCCAAGCTCAAGATATTTCCACAAAAACTGAAGTCAAGATGGAGTGGTCCTTACACAATGGAAACAAGTACACCCTTTGGAGCAGTAACACTAAAAGTCGACTGGGAAGTGAATTTATTAAAGAAATGGCCAAAGATCAAGCATTATCTTCGAGGAAGCATAAAAGGAAGTTTAGATCCAGATTTAAGAAAAAAAGGAAAAGAATTTATTGAATAATATATTCTAAAGAATGTCTAGTTAAAGACATTAAATCGATGCTTCGAGTAAACCCCAAGCCGAATTTTAAATTTTATAAATGCTTAATTTTGCCACTTTGTGCTTGATGTTATAGTGCTAATTTTGTTAGAAATCTTATTTTATAGTTTTGCTTAATTTTAGGGACAGGAAGATTTACCGAAATGGATGTTATTAGGAATCACATTGTCTCAAACCTAAAATATGCAAAAAAATAGCTACAAGTGGGAAAGTATTTATATTTCCCCAATTTGTTTTCAATGATAACGCATAATCGAAGCTCGGGGAATGTGAAATTTTATCGCACAAATTGTCAGGTATGCATTGCTCAATATATCATGAATGAAATTCGAGGAAGAATGAGAATTGTTGTTCATACTTGAATTGAGATTGTTCATTGTAAAAGTGTTTCTGGCTAAGTATGAACTAAGTGGAAAGAGTTTATTGCATAAGGTCATCTGGGTTGGAGGTTTGAAAGTGTGAAAATATTGAACAAAATTTTAGGTATAATAGAATTCTGTTGCGACAGGAATTGTTTTTCGCGACAATTGTTGAACTTTTGTTGCGAAATTGGTTTTTTTTTTTTTTTCGCTTTACAAAGCAAAAATCAAACTTCACAAGACAATAATAGAATTATGTCGCACATTAATCTTCTTTCTATCATGACAGACGTGCATACTAACAATTGATTTACAATGAAAGAGTTTGTCACGACATAATCCTTGCGTTGCGACGAACAACAACCAGTCTTCAAAATCATGTCGCAACAAATTTTTGCTCAGTCGCGACAAAGAATTGCCTTAATAAAAAATTAATTGAAAAATCTCTATTTCAACATTAATTTTCAATGTCGTGACATAATGTTAAAAGAAGGGCACAAACTCTAGGTCAAAATTCTGATCGCGAAGAATACATGAAAGCATAATAAACTCTCGCCTATAAATAGAAATGTTTGAAGACTAAAGAGTTACTCTCCTCGCAGATAAACCTTCAACCCAATCCTCCCATTACCTGTAAATCTCTCCTGAATTTTTCAAACTAGACCTCAAATCTCTCTCAAAATGTTTGAGCTATCGAACCTTGTCTTAACCTCAATGAAATCATGAAGAATATGTCAGAGGGAGGGTGGTCGCTCAAGCTACACAAAGGGTAAAAAACAAGGAGAAGTGGAAGTTAAGGGGCTGAAGCAAATGTAAAACCTCGAAAGTGCAATAAGTGAAGAACCCGGAAGAGGAAGAGAGGAGATGAAGAAGCAAAGCAGAGAGGAGGGAGAAAAGTTAGGTGACTGTCTCAACATGTCTTATATTGCTCGGAGAGATAAACTACAACACGTAGACTTCATAGGGAGAGAGGCTTCGGGGTCAAAGTAGATTTCTCCATTCCAAGAGCTGGTCAGAGAGCAAAGGATGGCACTGCTCTATGAGCACAAAGCTCTTAGATTCGTGAGATGGTGAAGGAGTTCTACACAAACATGTTTGAATGAAGGATAAAATACATTGCAGGGATACGGATATCCTTTAGGAGAGCAAATAGATCTCACCCCACAATCTTCAAAAGAGCAAGAACAAGTCTAAGTTCAAAGACTGGGTGTAGCACTTGACTTCCAAAAAATTATAGACTTGCTAAATCGATGGCAAGGAAAAGTGGAATGCCATAAGAAAAACCCACACGAGTCCATAGCCGGGAGCAATCGATCAACCAGCAAAGGTGTGGTTTTATTTTTATGTTAACTGCCATTTCCAAGCACCTATGCACAATCGTAGAGAAGAGGGGTATTATATTATATGTCATCCTCAAGAGGTATAAATTTAGTGTGAAAGATAATAGAAAACCTACCAGTTATTATAGAGGAGGATACAAAGGGTCGATCTCCCAAACCTAGCACTTATCTCAAGGCTCTGCATCTTGGGTGGCGTCCAAGGAGACTGGGAAGAAGAAGAAAACTGCCCTAGAACATTGCCCCTAACTCTTACAAGAATCACAAAAGGGCCTAAGAATAGAGGCAGGGGAAGAGTAGTGGAAGCTGTGAGAGAAGAAGAAGAAGAACAACAACAAACATAAATACAATAGCCATAGCATGAGAGTGAAGCTTCAGAGCTCCCACATAGGCAAAGAAGTGTGAGCCCAATTCTGACATTCTCCCTTGAGGTGAGACAAAAACAAGAGCATGCTGAAAGCTCAAAGTTGATAGGTAACAATGATGCCGCACTAGAGGTGCTAAATGCCAAGGAAAAAGAAATGCAAGAAAGGGACAAACTGGCTGAAAAATCCAACCTGTAATCCTCGTAGATGAGTATATGGATGCTGAGTTGAAAATAAGGGATTGAAATTTGGAAGAAGCCCTAAAGTAGAGAGATGGGGAGTGGAAGAGTAGATGGGAACTAAGAGATCAAGAGCTGAGTGCAGAACTCAAAGCAAGAGAAGATGCCTTTCTCTCATATCAACTCAGGAGAGATAGTGAGCTACTTAAGTTCATGAAAGAAATGGAGGATGCCATGGAGAAGAACTTACTACAAAAGGCAAATGCTTAGGTATCTCAGACAAGGAATGATCATATGAAAATAAGAACCATCAAGAAAGGAAGGGAAATAGAAGGCACCTAAACTATAGAGAAAAATGTTGGATTGAAAGTTTGACATGATCAACAAAAATTGTTTAAATGTACTATGCCCAAGGAGAATTCCTGAGGGAACCTTCAACTCTATCAAAGACAAAATGAATGATCAACAATTCTAACTATGGAGTGGTATGTACTAAATGTATGGAGAAGGCAGTAGGATTAAGGCAAGCCACAAGTCCGCATTCTGAGTTCCTTCCTTCTTCAACTGTTACAAATTAGATCTACTAACCTACCTTCCTCCCATAGGCATGAAAGAAAGAAAATAGCTCACCCATCTCTTTCAATCTCTTTTCTCTCTTGTACCACCATCCTATCCCGAAAAATTCAATAAAATAGAAAATTCTTTTGCAAACTTAAGTGCTCACTTTTATTTCCCCTCGTTGTTTCTCGTTTTAAATTTTTCTTTCCTTTGAGTTTAATAATTTGAAATTGTTAATCTGTGGTAAATAGCTTAAGGAATAATAGAACCACTTCTGCTGGAATTCAAGACAATGTTGCGAAATTGTTTGGTAAAGTTGAATCGTTGATAATCTGAATTGTTATTATGTTACCTTTTTTTTTTCAATTGGAACTGAATTGTTAATCTAAATAAAATTCCAGATGTTAAATAACACAACAACATATCCACAATTTTGAAAACCAACAAACAATTTATAGATGTACTTAAAGTAGGATAAAATGATTTGAAAGGGAAGGTTGCAAGGAAATTAATAAATGTGTTTGTAACTAAGAAGGTGGCGCAAATACTGATCAATTGATGGAACAGATAAGACCTATAATTCTTTTTCTGTAAACAGTTTCGTTATAAAAATCCTGATAAGCTTTGCACATGGTCAATAGTAACTCTGAAACAAATTGTGCCAAGATTAGCAACATCTTCTGGAATCCATCATAGTACTCTCTCTAATGTCCTAGAACTTGTTGGATTATTAGTCAAGGCGAAATCCTAAGCAATGCCACAACAGGAAATGATTTAGGTCATCTTTGGAAGTTTGAACCTTTCAAAGCCTACCCTTATGATATGCATATATTGCCATTAATTAAGTTCTTATTTGAGCCTATAGCCACCATCATCAAACCAGTAAATGAGAAGCCAAATTCCTTCCTTAAACATAATCCTATAGTAAAGAACCCTTATTTGCCCAGATTACAAGACAAATACATCAATTACAAAAAATTACAATGGGAATATTACTTAATATGAGAAGGATAAAACGAATATATAAAGAAGAGATGAAGAAAATTAAGAAAGAAGCTAGAAAAGAAAAACATTAAGGAAGAATGAGTTTGGTCTTGTAGCGATCCTCCCTTAAACAATTAGGTTCTTAGGGGTGTTCAACACCTAGTACTCTAATGTCAACTGGTATAGGAGTTACTATCCCAAAGTTCGTTATGGGAGGTAGAAAGCGTAAAAAGACAAAACATTCCACAATTCTAAAACCCATACTGTATGAAAAGTGAAAATGCTTCAAGATAAGGAAGAGAAGTCATACTTAGATCAAGTGACGAAAAGAGAAAAATACCAAAGTAGAGAGTATGCAAAAAGATGCATAAAACCTGATGGGAATGTTAGAAACTTAAAATCAAGAGAAATCAAGGATGAATGATGAAGGCAAGAGTGTAAGTTGTTAGTGAAATCTGGGTCAAATTGAGCCTAAAATGTCCAATTATCTACCTAATTACCCAAGCCACAAATTACAAGCCTAAAAGACCTATTTGATCTTGAAGGTGGTAATATGCCTACATTAGTGGAGATTATGACAAACAAGAGATATGGGACTTTAAAAATAAATGAGAAGTATGCTAATCGAGTAGTATTCCCATGATTAACTAATCCGACAAGGAAAAAGAGGGAAGACCAACACCACAAATCGGGTTGAATGATTAAGTTACGCACCATGTGAATTATCGGGTTGGTTCAAAGGAACTTAATTGAAAATCTTTTTTATTCTAGATCGAAAACATGTTTAGAAATAATTTTACAATTGACTTATGTTTGCTCAATTGAGTTTTTAAATACAGAAAAATGTCCAAAGATAAAAGCTAAATTGCTCGAGGACAAACAAAATTTTCTTTTCTTTTCATAAGAAAACTTTGTTATAACTTTGATGAGTCTTATACTCATCTATTTTTAATCCATTTTTCTAGCATGTTTTTAGCAGTTTCAGATCTATTTTTATGTCAATTTATGGAATATTCACCAACTTTTTGTTTTACAGATTTTAATTAAAAAAGGAGATAATTCAAGCAAAAAAGAAGAATAAAATGGAAAATGCATCATTGTCTGTCGCGACAAAACTTCAAACAAACCAGAAGAACTATGTCACAGCCAACAGCTATATGTTGCAACAAAGTCACAGCTGAACTCAAGGCAGAAAATTTTGTGTCGCAAAAGAATTTTATGTCGTGACATTTCTGAAGAAGAAGGTGAAAATTACTGTCGCGACAATGATCAAGGCAAATGGAAAAGGAACTTTGTCGCAAGAATCCTTCCTCTGTCGTGACATCAATGGGTGAAGATTAGCAAATGACTCTGTGGCAACAAAATACAGCGATGTCATAACAGAAAATGGCAAGAATATAAATACGTCACCGGTGACAAGTGTTTCATGTTGCGACAAAGTTTTCAATATGGAACCAACCTGTTGAAGAAATTTGCCTCTAACATAGAAAATCCCGCTGCGGACATAACATTGTGGTTTACAACAAAGATACCAGACTTGTCACGACAAACAAAACATGAGGTTGAGTTGAACTCTGTCATGACAAGGTAATTCTCTGTCGCAATAGAAAATTTGAAGAGCAATACAAGAGGAATGGCGACAAAGATATTCATGTAGCGACATAATCAAGAACTAAAGACAGAATCTCTGTCGCGACAAAGAAATCTTATGTCACAACAATAAAAGCTACAGAGTGATAGAATTCGGTCGTGACAAAAGAAAATTCGCCGTGACAGAATTAAAAAGAGAATTGTGATTAGCTAAGAAAGTATGTCATAACAAACAATCCACCAAAGGACAAGGATAAGAGAAGAAAAGTATGTCTCAACAAAAGAAAATCCTCATCGCAACAGACCGAGAGTAACCAAAGAAATTCTATCACAAATATAAAAACTCAAGGCGATAGCAGTAGACAAGTCAAGATCGTGCTTTGTCGCGACATAACCAAAGTTTGTCGTGATAGAATTTAAGAAAAAGCTCAAAGAACAGGTCGCGACGGAAAACAACAAGTTACGACAAAGACCAAAGACTCTATAACGACAAAACTTTCTAGGTTGCGATAGAGCGACCAATTTGGGCTAGAAATTTGGGGATCCACAACACTATCTTGAAGTGTGACCCAACATTGGAAAGTCTATAAATAAACGCATCTAGGGCACTAAGCGCAACTTCTGTAATTCAGGGGCTACTAGTTAGCTGGAGACTCTTATTATACATTAATTTCTTCTTTTTTTCTTTTATTTCCGTTGTAGTAGATTTGGTTTTAGAATAGTTTTTTTTTAGTTAGTTTTCTTCTAATTTTCTGGAGTGGAGTAATGAACTGTAGTGTAGTTTCGAGCTGGAATTTCTTGATAAATTTTCTCTTTCATTATTGTTTTGAATAAATGGAGTTTGGAAAATGTCTAAATTTCATTTATTTCAGTTTGTTTACACTTTCAATGAATTTACCTGATCAGTTAGTCACTGATATGAGTGACCCAGTTTTGAAAGGTTGAGCTCCACTGGGAAAGGGCAGATGAAGATAGTCATTTTTCAGCACCAAATGGAAAAACGCCTGGGTTAATTCTGAATTTATTTGATCGGGTATTATTTTGAACTTAATCAAGCCCCCAAGACGGCACCGTGTACTCCAAGAAAAGTATCAGATTAAGCCAGGATTTCTAGAGGCCCTCTCACAGGTGACAATACGTAGATGGAGAATTCTGAGAGTAGAGAGCAGTACTTTATGGGTATGGTAGACTAATACTTTGGAAATAATGGACTCCGAAAGATTACTCTGATAAATCACTGACTTACTCATGTTTTGAGGATAGTTTGATGAAGCATCAGTTTAATCATTCAAAGGTTTCTCCTCTTTCTGATGAAAGGATTCTGATATCTTGTTAACAAAGATCTAATCAAGGAGATGGAGAATTTCATCAAAATAAGGATAAGGTACCAACTAAATTGGAGAAGGCTTGCAATATCCGCCTATGTGGGTGAGAATACTGCCTTGGATCCGTGAAATATTGAAAAAGAAAAAATACTCAAATCTTAAAAGAGGTTTATGTCTTACAAGTAGTTGATTAGAATCATGAATAAAAAAATGAACATGAATCTTAATTAGTGAACAAGATGGTGCACGGAGAAATCAAAACTGTACCATAATGCATCTTTGACAAATTCAACTTTCCAACTTATGGCTTAGCTAAGATTCAAAGTGATGTAGAAATTGACAATTATTCTTTGGTCTATGTCCTAGTTTTGTCTCACTCAGTGAACTCTCAACTCCATTCTTATTAATATTTTATGTACACTAGTGAAATTATTTCATTATTATTTAATTCTTTATCCAATCATCTTAATATTAGAGTTCAAATAGTAAGGATCTTGAGTAGTTGGGGTAGTTGGTTTTATGATTCATCCTCAATCCTCATGGGAACGATATTTACACTTAATGAAAATCCACTTTTATTACTTGTACGATCTGTGCACTCGCAGTGATTATGACTAATCAAAATCTTTAATGAATCCAGTTTATAAAAGAGGACAAACCTATATTTTCATAAATGGTGAACAAGTTTTTAGTGTTGTTGTCAAGAATTGAATAGTTCTTGGTTGGTAGTACCAAAAGTTTAGCACACACTGATCACATTACATTTTTGGTCAAACAAGTTTTTGGCACCGTTGTCGAGGATTAGATAATAGTCATTGGTAACAGTGTTAAGAATTTGTATATACAGATTTGGTCAAATAAGTTTTGTGCCATGTTTGGGATAGATGATTGATGAATTTAAAGATCAATATTCTACCAAAAAGGAAATTACACGCACGTTTTTTCTTTCTTTTTCTTTATTTTATCATAAATTTTTAAAATCACAATAAAAATTTTTTTTTTTAAAAAACATGAAGCACTAGCCGATAGTTAATAAAATTTCTGAGCTTAAATGGAGATAATTGTTTCCTACATAGTTAAGTTGATCTCATTGTGTTTATATTTCAGGAAGACAGAAAATGTATAGGAAACCGTAAACCAAAGGTAGATCGAAAATTCTTGGGGACATTAAATAGAGAGAATATCGAGAATCGGGAGGTAGATTACAAGTGCAAAATCTAGAAGTATGGCGAATCAAAGAGAAAGACTACAAGCTATTCCAAATAAAAGCATAAACATGAATACCTCAGAGGCAAATGACTATGG
>JAEQBH010005525.1:0-168249 GCA_016808115.1 Tetrastigma voinierianum | reverse complement strand
CTGATGGACATAAGGCAAAGGAGGTAAAGCTAGATAAATCAAAACCAAAATGATGGACCCAAACAAGGGAGATATGGTTGCAGACTAGTCGAGGATGCAGATAGTAAAAAATGAAAAAGTGAAGCAACCTCCTTAAATAAGTACTCCACAAGTGGAACTAGCAAAGGATATGAGACTCTTAAAATCATGCAGATATGGCTAAGAAGAAGCCAAATTTTGATTCCAAGCAGAAATATGTATAGAAACAAGCCTCAAAAATAAGTGTACCAATGCTCAATATACCAAACCCAAGAAGAAGAACATAAAATAATTAGAGGGCATTGTACACAAAGAATGAGTGACATGAAGTTCCAAAGTCTTGTAAGAGGTAGGTTCCCGTCCTGAAGCCTCAAAAATATGCAACAACCACATCTCTGTACAAAACTACTCAGACCACTAACTCTATGGTAAGGCTCATTAGAAACATATTTACTCATGGCTTGATAAACTAAGGCCAAGAGTAAAGTGCCTAAGGCATAAGGCCAACCTAAAGCAAGTGTCTTCGCCAAGGGTAAATACTCCATGGGAAAAAATACATATCGGCATATGAGGACCCAAAAGAACTCGACATGCTCAGCAATAGATGGAATACCAATGACGTCATGCCATTTCCAGATATTGGCAGAGTACGAAGTTTGAGTGGTAGGGGAAACCTTTATATAAGTGGAGGGAAGCAACTCTAACACCGCGTAGACATAACGTGACGCGACTTCCTAAAGGTAGGCCAGTGAGAATTGTAATATCTCTCAATGTGATAGAAATAGGGCGAAAAGGGAGCAGGAAAGAGTGAATACTCTTGGACCAGAATTTCAGTGCAACACTCACCAATTCCACATCAAGTGCAGTGTTTACAGTGGTAAGATGAATGAACCACTCAATCCCCAATGCTACCCAAAATCCCATAAAATGCAGAGACAATCTAGTAACCCATGCAACCCATCCATCTGAAGCCCATAAATCACGATTCGTCGGGTTTACCATAGGTTGTAACTTCTTTCCAAGAAGTAGTTCAGTTGTTGATCTCACTGGAAAAGGGAAACTAGGTGGAGAAAAAGATGCTTCTCCAAAAGAATGTGCAAACTCGAGCCCAAACAAAGGATGGAGAACAATACTACAAAGTAAAAAAAATTGATGTCAAAGCCAGCACAAGTCAAGGAAGAATGAGCACGGGATTGGATTACCATGATAAGGATAGGATTGAATGGGAAGCCATATAACCAGCACAAGAAGCTCCTAAAGAAACGAATCCAAGAAAGTTACAGTCATGACAAAAGTTTAAATCTCAGGCTACAAAGCCAAGGAATGTTCAACATGATAAAAGTCTATTTGGTAGAGTACTACCTTTAATTCATTTCCATCTGTAGACAAATCAAAATTATTCGACAATGCACAACCTACAATTTGCTAAAGAAAAAAGCTCAGGTTTAGGTGAATGATCACTCAATCTGAGGTTGTTGAAAATCATTCAATATGTACTCAAGAAAATTTTTGAATTGGCCAAACGACTTTAGAAGAATTTTTTTTGAAAGTACATTCATGTTAATTTTTTAAATTTTCACTTAAGAAAATTTTCGAGATAGTCGAACGGCTTCAACAAAATTTTTTTCGAAAGTGCATTCAAAATGATTTTCAGTATATGCACTTAAGAAAATTTTCAAAATAGCCAAACTGGGCCGTAGGAATTTCAGAAAGTGCATTCATGTTTAATTTGAAATCCGAATCGAGAAATTTTCGTAGACAACCAAACGCTTAGATGAATTTTTCGAAAGTGCATTGAGATTTATTTTTGAAATCTAAACTTAAGAAAAAATTTGAAACAGTCAAACAGTATCAAAAGAATTTTTTCGATGGTGCAACCAAGATATTTATCAAAATATAATAAGGTTCATTGAAATAGTCAAACTACTTCAAAAAAAAAAAATTCAAAGGTGTATTCAGGATGATTTTCAAAATCTGCACCTCAAAAAATGTTTGAAAGGGTCAAACGGCTTCAAAAGAAATTTTTTGAGAATGCTTTCATAAATATGTTTGAGTTCTACACCTAAGAAAATTTTTGAAATAGTCGAACAACTTCAAATAATCTTTTCGTGAGTACTTTCTGCTGTAATTTTTTAAATCAGACCTTAGAAAATGTTTAAAATATCAAATGACTTCAAAAGAATTTTTTCAAAGGTACTATATTAAAAGATTATCTTTGTAAACTGAACCTCAAAAAATGTTCGAAAGGGGCAAACGGCTTTGGAAATTTTTTTTTGAGAATGCATCCATGATTATTTTCAAAATCTACACCTCATAAAATGTTTGAAAGGGCCAAACGGATTCAAAATAATTTTTTTCAAAGGTGTATTCATGATTATTTTCAGAAATTGCACCTAAGGAAATGTTCGAAATAGCTTAATGACATCAAAGATTTTTTCAAGAGTAATATCTAAGCATGATTCTTCGTAAAATCATACTTCGAAAAGTTTCAAAATGGCATCAAAAAAAGTTTCGATTTTTGGCATCAAAGAAAGCTTTGAAATTTCATCCAAAGCAGTTTTCTTCAAGAAAATTCACAATCAAGATCTATATTGTCAAGAGAATCATAAAAGTTGAGATCTTTTCATTAATTGAAGTACATACCAAGAAGGTCGTTTCGCTCAAGAGGAAGAACAACGGGCGGCCGATGAAGGACAGAAAGATATTTAGATTCCTTTATTGTCTCTATGCTTTTACCTTTTTGCCCTTGTATTGGTATACTTATATACCTCAACTCGCTCAATAATAATTAAGTCTCTTTCATAATATGGTATCAGAGCCACAAGCTTAACAATAAAAACCCTAGCCGCCGCAGTCGCCATTACTAATGATCTGATTTCTTTATTAGTCCTTATCCTTCTCAATGGTCGATGAATCTTCTTCCACCACTGTTGTCATGCCTCCTTGTCATCCAATAGTCTTGAACATGACTAATCCCCCTCATAACTTAATCGTTCTCAATGTCAATGCTCAAGCACCACTAAAACTCACAGCTACAAATTATTTGGCATGGCTTCTCCAATTCACATCTCTCCTATTCGGGTATGATCTACTTAGATTCGTTGATGGCTCAAAACCGTGTCCTCTAACGATGATAACTCTACCAGGCTACTTCCCTTCCCAACCGGATCATACTGCCTCTCGACGAAACCAATCGCTTCTCAATGCACTTATTGGATCCGTCTTTGCCACCCTAGTGCAGTTTATCTCTACCTCCACCACTTCTTGAGCTGCGTGGACTACTCTCAAGCAGACATACGCCTCTCCTTTACAATGATGGATCATGCTCCATCGCCAAAATCTTACCAACCCTCAACAAGGTAATTTAACCATTATAGCCTATATGCTCTGATGAATGTCCCTGCTGACTTTGATGAGTTGTCCATTCGTGTCTTGAACGGAGTTGGCCCGACCTACTCAAACATATCCCATGTCATATAGTTCGAGAAACTCCTATTACGTTTGAGGAAATATTTGAGCGCCTACTTAATTACGAGGCCCAACTGTAACTTTCGATTTCTTCAAAGACGGCCACCACTAATTCGCCACGCCGTTACCGACCGAATCCCTTCTTCCCATCGTCGATCGCACAACCTTGGCAATAGGAACCATAATCGGTCTCAACAGTCATGGGCCCTACCTAAAACCTAGCTCGAGCATTATTGACAATCTCCACTGACCTGGCTCGGGCACAGCTACTACCTCGAGCATCCTCCTCCATTGTCTCCACGGCATCCCGCTCCACCGCCCTAGCTTGGGCACAACCGCTATCTTGGCCGTTGTCAAATTTGTGGTATAACCGGACACTTTGCTCTGTAGTACAGTCATCTCTTCACCTCAGCCCTTGATTCTCTTCCCCCCGCCCCTGCCTGGGCTCCACGCCCGACCTTCGTTGCACCCTATGCTCACATTATAGTCCATTACCTCGATCCTGGTACCTCTTTAGATTGGGTCGTTGATTCGGGTGCCTCTCACCATGTGACTTCGGATCTTTCTACTCTGACTCTTCATGAGCCATACACCACCCCTAACAATGTTATCACATCATGTCTGCTTATCAATTTCCAACATTGGCTCCTTCTCCCTTACCTATCTCCTTACACCTTTACTTTTTTCCAATGTGCTACATATACCTGCCATGTCTAAAAACCTTATTTCGGTCTCAACCCTTTGTGTCGATAACCCTATTAATGTCCTATTCTTTGACTCTTACTTTTATATGCAGGATCGTAACACGGGGGTCCCTCTAGTTCGCGGGCAGCATAGGGATGGTGTCTATTACTGGCCAAATTCAGTCCTCCTTCCTTTTTTTGCCCTAGCTTTGTCTTCCTTAGTTTGGTCCTTGCTTTCTGCTATCTGTATGTGGCATAGTCGTCTCGGTCATCCTCCTTTGCCCATTTTCAAAAATTTCTTAGTGTTTTAAGTATTTCTTTTCCAAGAATGTTTATGTTCCTTCTCTCGTAACTCCTGCAATATTAATAAAAGCCATAAGTTACCTTTTTCTACATCAAGCATTACCTCTTCCTCTCCACTTGAGATCGGATTTTCTCATGTTTGGACCTCTCCCATTGCCTCTTCTAATGGTTTTCACTACTACATTATTTTTGTTGACCATGACACAAAGTATATTTGGATTTACCTGTTACGCCATAAATCAGATGTTCAATCAACCTTTGTCGCCTTCAAGAACCTTGTTGAAAACCATTTCACCACCACCATTACAATCCTTACGTATAACAGCGAATTTCTAGCTCTTAGTCCATCCTTGCGACCTACGGTATATCCCATTCACTACACCTCCTCACACTCCTGAACAAAATGTGTATTCTGAATGCCAACATCAACACATTGTCGAAACAGTTTCACTTTCGAATCGTTTCTCCATTCCTCTAACCTTCTAGTTGTATGCCTTTGCTATGATTGTTTATTCAATAAATAGAATGCCTAAAGTTGGTCTCTCTCTTGGTTCCTCATTTGAAAGGTTATTCAACAAATCTCCTGACCCTTCCAAACTCCGTGTCTTCGGTTGTTTATGTTTTCCCTGGTTGCGTCCCTATTCTTCCCACAAACTCAATCCCCAAACGCCCTGATGTCTTTCGCTACTCCTCAATCAGAGTTTTCTTGCTTGATCCCAATTTCAAGAAACTTTTTATGTCCCCATCATGTCAAGTTTCAGGGAAATCGCTTCCCATTCGTGACTACCTCCACAAATTAATCGTAATAGACACAGACTTTGCCCTCCAAGCCTCATTGTTCACCTCAGGCGACTTTCCAACACCGTCGAGCTCATCCTAACTCGAGTTCATCCCCATCAATCTTCCGGAGCTCACCTGAACTGTTAAGTCCCTGCCCGACCTTCATCCCCAACCTCACCCACTCCTTTCCAGCAACCATCTCCATTTGTTGGCCTGTTGGGTCTGGTACCCTCCCCACCCTCACCTAGACATCCTCCCGACCCCTTACCCTCCCTTCTTCCCCACTTAACCTTCATCCCATGCAAACCCACTCTAAAAATGTCATCACCAAACCCAACCCGAGATATGGCCTCACCACCATGCTTCCCCCTTTTCTTGAACCTAACATTGTTGCCCGAGCTCTCTAAGATCCAAAGTTGGCTCATGCTATGCAGAAAGAATATGATGGTCTCATCCGAAATGGTACTTGGTCTCTTATTCCTGATTCGCGGATAGACCCGACCAGGAAACCTCCAGATTCCTGGGTGGTCTCGCTAGTGAGCTCCTAATTGCATGTCCCTAGGAAGGTCCAATGGGACCCCAACTTTAAGAAAGAAAGTAAATATCCGTGATTAATATAATACCTCAATATATATATATATATATAAAAGTTCCAATAACTCGTTTAAAATCCACAACCGACCGATCTGGCTATAGGTCACAACCACAAACACACGAGCAGCGACTCATATGAGCCAATACAAGATCGAGCATCTAAGAGTGTTTGCGCTTAGGGTACAAACGAAATACATATCCAATAAAACAAAGACGTAAAAAGATAAGATGAATAATCGCAACCGCCGTAGGACGAGCGACATAGAAGCCGGGCGCGAGGTGTATCTCTACGCATCACCTAGACTTTTGAGAGAACTGGATTTAAAACAATAAAACGTGAGATAATAAATCTCAGTGAGTGACATAATTTATATGGAAAATAATGTTTTTATTTTCGAAAATTTCTTCTCTCAAGACCTCACGTTCACTCCTTTATAAGGTTCCCCGTTTGGAATCGTTTCACAAAACCCAAATTCATACCCAAGTCAACAATGTGAAATTTATGCTCAAAAATTTAACCAAACTCATTATCAAGAACCTTATAACTTGAATTTATTCACAATATAAAAATGGAGCATAAAGTATATATAAGCATCATGCCGTAAAAATAATCATGAAAATACAATAACCATAAATATTGAGATGGTTATACTTTACTCAGAACCAATAATGTACCGTGCCATATATCCATAGTAAACCGTCGGTAAACCCAACCCCACGACACCGTGGGCGTAACCAATAAACCTTCGTGTAAACACTACATCACATGGCAACCACAACCCAGGAACCCGACATCACATGGCAACTAATAAAACCTTCGTAGACTCCGACACTACGCGGGCAAATTCAATAAACCTTCGTGCAACCCGACATCACGTATGTCCAATAACCTTCGTGAACCCGAAGATCACGTGGCAACTAATAAACCTTCGGGTAAACCTGACATCACATGGAAACTAATAAACCTTCAGGTAAACCCGATTATAATCATTGTAACCTTTCCAACAATACCGCATTTATAATCATTTCACAAAGTCTCAAAAATTCATTTCTTAAATCAATAACTTTTCAAAATGGTTTAAAACGTCAATCCATGTACCAAAGTGTTTAAATACCACAAATTTATCCATGAACTCAGTAAAATTTCCAAATATTTAAATAAGACAAAATCCACATGAAATGATAACTTGTTTATAAAACCGATAATTATATTTACGCATAATCAACTGTCGACCAAATAAGTTATATATATATAATAATTAATCACAATGCTATATATCATAATAATACCCCAAAGCATTTAAACATGTAAACCACTGGGCCGTACTACGCATGCCTCGCCCGTCCTCTCGTAGGAACGTGCCTCCCGCCCGAGCGCCTGTAATATAATAAAAATACCATTTAGGCTCCATTAACTAAACCAAAGACATTGGGACGCCCCAAACGTCTTTGTAACAATTCAGAACTATAAACTATCTAAATTGGACCCATTGTCCACCTCATACAAGGTGCCCTATAACTTGACTCCAAAATTGGGGCTTTTACCCGGAGGCTAATTTTTCAAAAATTGAACCTTCCAAATAACTCATACAAATGTCCAATTTCACTAATCCAACTTCAATTTTGCCGACTCGACCAATCGATGTCCAATTTCGGGTCCAAACCTTTCTGCAGAATTAACTGAGCATGACCTAAAACGGAAAACTAACCAACGACGCCCAAAATCACAAACTTCTTATATCAACGGAAAGCCCAAGAGACCAAGAACATAGAAGTACCCTTACCTTGGTCCAAAGGTTGCTGTGGTGGCCGAAAACTCGATCCAACAGTCGGCCAACTTTGTTTTTGTCGTATCTTTCAAACGGTGAGGAATCTGCGAAAAGGGACTACGGAAATGAGTTCAGAGGGTCCAAAAATGATGGGAGGGAGGTATGGGTCGGCCTGGAATGGTCGAAAAACACCAAAATCCGGCGACCCAAGGTGGCCGCCGTCGCCGCCTTCGCCGACCCGATCCGGGCACGTCCGACGGCGGTTGGCGGGGAAATTTTACCGGCAAGATCGCCTCGCCGTGCTCTCCCCGGGGCCGACGCTGCAGCAAGGGTAGGCTGACGCTCCCACGGCCAAACCCGCTTGGTCTACAAATGGGCCAAAACAACCGGTCTTCGGTGTTCAAGGTTTTCGGAGTTTTCAGGTTTGAGCTCAAAATGAGTGTGTTGAGGCTATTAGGTTCTCTTTGGCAGGCAAACTATGCTTTATATAGGGCCTAGGTCGCTTCTGTGCAAAAACCGGCGATGCTTTGGACATTGATAAAATGCCGCTGTTTGAACTCCCCAGGGCCATAACTTTTTATCCGTAAGTCGGATTTTGACGTTCAACCCGTCTATGAACTCGTATCGACGAGGCCTACGAAATGGTGTCTTAATCAACCCAAAATTATCCATCCTTGAAAAAGTCAACTTGGGCCCACATACTAATACTTGGTCAAACTTGGTCAAATTTGGTCAAACGTTTTAAAAACTTGTATTATTTGGTACGGGTCGTTACAGCCTGGGGCAAAATATAGTGGGTAACAAATGGGTGTTTCGCATCAAAAAAAATCCTGATGGCTCTACTGCATGATATAAAGCTCGGTTTGTTGCTAAAGGCTTTCACCAACCGCTGGGAATTGACTTTCACGAGACTTTCAATCCCGTGATAAATCTCATCACTGTCTGTACTATTCTTAGCATTACACTCCATGTAAATAATGCCTTTCTCAATGGGTATCTCATGGAGAAGGTCAATATGGCACAGTCATAGTGCATGCACAATGCCGATTATCCGCAACATGTCTGTCATTTACACAAGGCCCTTTATGGGCTCTCACAAGCTCCCCAAGCTTGGTACCAAGAGCTCCGCACTTTATTGCTCTCTCTCTCGCTTTGCTACACTGCAGACTGGTCTCTTGTTTGGTCTTCAATGCACTTCTCTACTTTCTGGTCTATGTTGATGATTTGATTATTACCAAGAGTGACTCCTCACTTGCCGACGCTATTATTCAGCAACTTGACTCTAAATTCTCCTCCAAGGATCTCGTATGCCATTCATTTCCCCATGGTGTTGAGGTTTTGGCTATCACAAAGGCTTTCAATCTCAACAAAAGTATCTCATTGATCTCCTGCTAAACATACATGCCTTGGCCCAAACTTGTCTCTACACCACGAGGTTCTTTTTTTACTCCGCTTCATGATGGAACTGTACACAATGCCAGTCACATATCAAGTGGTTGGTGGCCTCCAACATCTTTGGATGACTAAATCGGGTATTTCCTTTACCGTGAATAAACTCTCTCAATTTATGCAAGCGTCATCCAAACACCATTAAGGAGAGGTCAAACGTCTGATTTGTTATCTTAATGGCATGAGATCCCTTGGTATACGGCTTCTTGCAGACACTCCTCAAACACTGCATAGTTTATTTGATGCATACTAGGCTAGTAATCGTGAAGATCGTACCTCCATAGGTGTGCTTTTCTTATATCCCTTGGTGTTAATCCAATCTCTTGGAATTCTACAAAGCAATGTACTGTTGCTAGTTCTTCCCCTAAGGCTGAGTATTATGCTATTACGATTGCTGCTACCGAACTGTAATGGGTAAAATCATTGTTGTCAGAAATTCTTGTCCTAGTGCAGTCCCCGCTTACCTTGTCCTCGAACAACCTTGGTACCACTTATCTCTCTACTAATCCTATCTTTCACTTTGGCATGAAACGCCTCATCTCCATGAGCAACGACGAACAACGGACGAATTGCAGCAACGAATTCAATCAAAGATGGAACGGCAAAGATTGACTACGCACTCCACTCGCGAACCCCAATAGCAACATCGGGCACCCAAATAGCATTGACAACTAATTTCACGCAACGTCAACAGTGATCTTGACAGCGACGTGTTTGGCAATAAGGGACAATGAACGACGGACGACAGTGACAACATGAAGGGAGAATGAAGAAGATGAAGGAGGAAGGGTGAATAAATTTTCTTTTTCCAAATCAAAAGATGTCTTTTTTCTTTACTCCAAACCAAAAGAGGCTATTTTGGAAAGTGAAAATAAATTCTTTTCTGAAGGAGTTAGCATAACCCGGGCCGCTTTGCAAGGCACGATTATTCTCGAGGTGCAAGATCCTTTCGTGGAGGAAGAAAGAAGGTTGGAGCTTTAACCTGTGATGGAAGGGAAACTTTTTTCCCGATGAATCAATGTTTCATTTGGATCCGACTTCGGCCATTCTTTGCTGTCAGAACTCCATATCACGAAATGAAGCTAAATTTTAGGTCTCATGTTTGGAAATAAGCCCAAAAGATTTTTTTTTTTAGGGCTTTAATACATACAATATAGCCTTCGGGTCACAATGTATGTGGGGGGCAATTGTTTACACCCAAATTAAAATCTAGCCTGATTAACGGACCGATCACCCCTTAGTTACCAAAAAAAAAAAAAAAAATCTAGCCTGATTCAGGATTGGGTTAGGCCTAAACCCAAGCCCATGAATCAAAGTCTAAATAAAAGGAGTATAAATCCATTTGAACAAATCTATAGAAAAGTCTAGAGGCATTTTTGAAATTTAAAAAAAAAATCAAAAATCGAACGAAATTTTATCAAAAGTGACATAGATGTGGGATAGTTATTTGTATACGTGAAATTTCCTCTAGGATGATATTCATAAAATCCTATCACATTATTGAATGATATACTAATAATATTCACTCACACCAAGTGGGTTTAGTTGGTTGTCGGTTTTGGGTGGGCCAGTTCCCAAATTCCATAGTGCATGTCATCCATCATGAAATGACGAAGAAAAAGTCGTTATCCCTGTCATTTCTTGAATGTATTTAGGTCAGCTCATATAAAATATAAGAGATGCCATTACCTAATCTATGCCCATTTACTTCTCACCTAATGCAAGATCAAAAATCACCACTTAGATTGTAAAATAGAGAGAATCCCCGCACATTAACCTTACTACATTAGCTTGATTAACCTTTCCACTAATAAGCGCTTATGACAATGCAAACTTATTTGGTTGAGCCGTCACATTAGGAGACCCACAAGAATCTAATAATATAAACAATTTGGGATTTCTCAACCTTAGAGTTTAAATACACAAACTCTTTTTTAAGTACGTACCTTGTCTCACCGGGCAACCAGAGCCCCACCAAATAATCATCCCAAGATTTTGTAGGGCTTCCTCCTCTTAATTTCCACTTTGGCATCCACCGACTGCTCTAAAGTCTACCATAATTACTGATTCTTTAGCCACTGGTGGGGCCCTCTTTTAATTTTTCATATTTCTACTTGTTAAAAAAAATTTGTTGTTTGGGCAAAATGGTATTCCTAAACATCACTCCTGATTTCCCATTTTGGCGTTTTCAATTTTAATCGGACTATGTCAATAAGATTGGACTATGTCAATAAGATCTGACTTGGTTAAGGGTTAGATTGGGCTAGACAGATAAGGGATCAGATTTTGAGTCTCTATAAAAATATAATAATACAATGTTATAATGTAAAGAATATTAAAAAAAAAAAAAAAAAAAACCACTAACGAGACTACATTCTACTCTACTCATGTACGTTTGTTTCTAATAAAAGCTAATGTTTTCTGCTTTCAGCTTGTGCAAACAAAAAACCAAAAGAAGTTCGGTGATCTAAAGCATGGAATCGAAAAAACAAAATGATGGGGTCGACGAAATTGTTTGTAATTTTATGTGTGATGGTGTAGTACGAAATGATTGGACATGGAGAGGCCGTGCGGCTCAACCGGCGCATTTTCGAAGCAGCTCTCTTGTTTGGATAACAGGAAAGGGAAGTTGACGTGGTGAAGATGTGGAGGAAGAGAACATACAATATTTGTCTTCTGGTTTGGAATTGGTGGTAAAGAAAAAAAACAAAGATTGAAAGAAAGTCGACATCCTGCACATGAGGGGCTACTGGGCAGGCCGCTTCCGTGTTAGAATCGCTAGATCGTGAAAGATTTTTGTCTCCCACACGTGCACTTACCCTAACCATTTTTATTTCTCACTAATAGAAAAATTGTTGTTTCCCCATTGAAAAAAATATGTTCTTCTTTGAAGTAGTATTTTTTTTATCGGAAAATAAATGTTTTTCCTCTTTTTTTTTTGTCCACATTTGGGACATGAACCTAGAACGTCGTATCCCTTTACTATGTGAGTAGGTCTCAATGACCATTTCTTCATTGAAATAGCATTACCGTTAAGAAGTAGAGAAAGCTGGTAAAATCAATGACTGGATGAAAAATTATTATATGGTAAAAATTCTTAAGGCTAGATTAGTTGGTGTGATCTTATATGGATGAAAAATTATTATATGGTAAAAATTCTTAAGGCTAGATTAGTTGGTGTGACCTTATATTTGTTTCTGAATGATTACTGCTGTGATTGTGTAGTAAAATAGTGACAAATTAGAAAGAAAAAACACACAAGCCATACTGCCAGAATGCTGCCTATATCCATATAAACGATACTCAAACCACTATCACCAAAAAAAGTTACATAAAACAATATTTATAATAACCTTGAATATGAAAAATTACAAAAATACCTCTATATCTTGTACCGTACCACAGAGAACTAAACTATTTCATCCCAATTCATCCCCAATAAAAGAAAACAAGCATTCACCCCTCCATTGAGCTCTAGGCGGTATCTATCCATTCTCTCTTACTCAATATAAGTCACATATCATAACAATTGCTTATGCAAATTCTCTTAATACAGCGAGATTTATCCGATCTTTAACTTTGGGTGTTTTATGAGACATTCTAGTTAGCAAGGTGATCATATGATTAAGGGGTGTAAATTAAAAATATATATATTAAAATGGTAAAGACAAATAGATTGTTTTTAATTTTGTAAAAGAGGTCAAGGAACTTGGTTTTGGCTATTCTTAGGACACCCGTTAGTGGGAAAACTACATGAAAAGGATATGACCACCTTGTATTGTGGTTCGTAGGAAGGCTGGATGGGTGATTTATTTCATGCAAAAACGAGGACCGCCATATGGCCTACTAGAGGACCAAAAATAGGGTCACGCACGTGCTGCCTTTGCTAAAACCACGCCGAGTCTACAATTATTGGAACCTTATAGGGTAGGAGGGAGAGGAGGGTAGAGCCCCCCACCTGCCCTATAGTACTGACTGATATACACACACTTCTATGAGTTACTCTTTCAAAAAAAATACTCTTATGAGTTATATATGACCACTACCAGAGACTCACGGAATGCTGTTGTGATGTGGGGAATCCTTTCAGTTTCAGAGTCTCATTTTTCAGTCTTGAGTCTATCTTGATTCTTGGGCAGATCAATTACCAAATTAAACTGTATTGTCAAAATGATAGCCCAGAATCTACGGATTTTGTCGGCGGTCGGCCTCTTGCCTCTTTCGTTGACTCAGCCGACACTCCTCCCCCAATCCTCTCTTTCATTTTTCTTTTAACCTTGGCTGTTCGATCCACTCTTGTATTAATTCCATGCGATCCCAAAAATAATAATCAGGTAAATCTTCAATTATTCTTAAAAGACTAGAACCAGTAATTATTAGACAAACTTTAAGATCTTCGACCAACAGAACAACCTCTTAAGATTTCCTCTCTTTGATTCTATTGTCCTCCATGCTTGCGGAGCAACACTCACTCAGACAGGGGCTGCATGCTCTAGCATGGTGCCATCACAATCCTGACCAGATCATGCCATGCAATTAATTTGTTACATTTCACAGGAGGATAACTTTCTAATGAACTATTTAAACAGAACAATGATTTATATTCCTTTATGTTTGTATTTTGCAATATACATTATAGCATTGTTGACAATTTTAGTGGATGTTTTATGGTTTAGATGCATGCACTTACAATGGATAAATAAAATTTGTTTGGGCCGTATATATAAAATAAATAAAGGTATGGTCTTCAAAGAGGAGTTGGTTGGACATTTAAAGAGACGAACGAATAGAGACAAAAGTCTGGTATTTTTTTGTTTTCTTGGTGTGTTTTCATGGAGCACATGTGGCTGCATTAAATTTCTCTGTTTGGACTGTGGATTCTGGACTTACACGTTATCTTGTAGTTGTAGGTTTGGCAAATTTGTTGAATATAACCTGAATAAATTCCTAAGCTAACCATGATATGCTAAAACCGCTACTTCATGCTCTCACTCAACAACCACCTATTATCCTTTATTCAAGATTGTACAAGGAGTGCCAACAAAACATAGCTTAAGTGGTTAAGGGCTTTAGCATAAGAATGGGAGGGATCTAGAATTCGATAATCCTAGTGAGAATAAGTTTGTAATGAACATAATACTATGATTTAATACAAAGTGAATAATTATTTAAAAAAAAAAATTGTATAAGGAATACGATATGCCGTTGAAGCCAAGTTGAAATAATAAAAAGGTGGGACAAGTTAAATAAGAGAGTAATAGCCAAATCGGATTTAATCTCAAGAGGGAGAAGTCTAGTCCTGTGACAGGATCCTACAATTTTGGGGAGGAGGGAGGGTTTGTAACTCAGGTTTTACCCCATTTGTCTACAAAGCATAAATTTGTGAGAGATTACTCTAAGAAACATAGTACTATAATTAATGATGTAATGTAAGTGAATTGAAGTAAAAAAAAAACAAAATGAGTACGATTGTTTCTTTGTTTTGTTTTCTCATTATATCACTTCTTTACGTGATATGATTGGTTGTTGCGGTTTAGTTTTCATTTTTCCTTATTTAGCTTTATTTACTTGCTATTTTCTATTTTAATTGGCCCTTTTCTCATATTCGAGGATCTCAGTACTTTTCAACATCGATATTTTCTAGACAAACACAAAAATTTTAAGAACACTAAATAGATAGTGAAGAAGGGAATGGTAGATACTAAGAGTGTCTTTCAAAATGTGTATCAAATATTTTTTTTCTAAAATGATCATATAATGATTTCTTTAATATTTTTAGCGTATTTTTACAATCCTACGGCTTTTTTCTAATAAAGAATGCTTTCTATATGAAGTATTAAATATATTCCAAATCATTCTAGTCTTGACAAAAGAGTATTAAAGTGTGTGAGTTGACAAGTACCTCTAGGCCCTAACAACTAAATCATAATCTAAGACTTTAAGGATAATCCCCTTGGCTTGCGCTTCTATAAAAGCCATATTAATTGGTCCTTGTCAATCTGTCATTTCTAAAACAAGTTGGCCAGCATACACTCACAAAATTAATGATTAAGACTAAAGAGCCAGGATAGTGTTAAAAAAAGGGTTTCTATCAAATGCTTGGAAGAAACATATAACTTGCTAAACCCTGCAATTTCCTTTCTTTTTCTTTTTATTTCTGAATCTATATATATTTAACAGGTTTTTTTTTTTTGAGGAATGGAAATTTATTTCATCTTCAGCAAATATCCTTAGCAATAACATTTAACAAAAAAGAGGGGGAATGTATCCCATTCCCCTTAGCAAGACTAAGAGTAAACCACTTTAACAACTTAGATTTTAAGGTGTATTGGATTACGATTTTTAATAATATTTATAAGCTTTTTTAAAATGATATTTTTATAGGAGTTTGATGGGGGATTTAAAGATTTCTATAGATTTTGTAGAATTTGTAAATGCATGAATGATTTTCAAACTTTATTTTAAAACTTTATTAGATTGATATAATTTTTAGAGACATGATTTATAGAAATAGAACGTATAAACGACTTTCATGCACTCTTTATTTAAAAGACTTTTATACTTTGACAGAATTTTTGTAGATATTGATAGTCTTTACACACTTTTATGCTAGACACGATGTACTTTATAAAACTTTAAATAACTAGAATAAGTTCATATTTTTAATAAAAATAAATAAAAGTAAAATATCATAATTAAATAATTTTGTCCAAAAAAAGTACCAACGCTATTTAAAATTGTTATAACTGCAAAAGTTTTTATGAACAATAATATGAATTCAAGAACACAAAGATAAAGAAATCATCATAAAAATGCACAAGAGGTTTTAACGTGATTTGGCTAATTATGCCTACATCCAGGATGAGAGAGCATATTTCCAATATTCTTGAAAACAGAGAGAACAAGATTGGAATATCAAAGTTTTACGACGACTAGGAAAAATAAAAAAATCACAAAACTCTGGTGACGCCCACACAATACCGGTAAAATAATCTCATAAAACTCTCAATCTCTCAAACTCTACATCTCCGAACACTCCAAATCTCTCCCTCACAACTTTTCTCAGGACGCCAATCCCGAGGTGTCTCGCTGACAACCCGTCAACTCAAGGAATACCTGCGGATGCTCTGCAACTCGACACCAGCCACGGTAAAAATCGGGCAGAGTCTCCCATGCATCTTAAGCCTCTACCCAAATACAACCTGTCCCAAACAATTTACAATGACCACACTGGGTCCACATGCGAGTAAAATAATTGGCCACTTGGGCCCCTGCATCACTACTCACAAAATACATCAACTATATTACCATAGTTCAATAGTTAATAAATCACTCTTAATTCAACATATATTAAAATGTACAATTTCTAATAAATGTTATACAAAAGTCTCTACCAAAGGCACAACCCGCTTAAACGCGCCTCTAGCGAGCGTCGTCCTCCCAGACACTCCCCGGTGACCAAATAGCCGATCCTCGACAGGACGAAAGAAAGCCTCAATAGCTGACACTTCCTACGAAGTTACCTCACTTAAGTGCACATGTCATGGCAACAATCACACTCAAGTAAATACATTATCCTACTTGAACGCCTACATACCCAATCCCATGTCTCGAGCCTCACCGACTCCCCCTGCCACATGCCCGAGCTAAATGCTAGTAAATACGCTTTCAAAACAAAATCTTTTGTTTTCAAAACTTACTACCGAAGTTTCAGAAATACATTAGACTATCTCCGAGGCGACCGTTTGATACAACCTTCCGAAACACCATGGACCTATCCGACGGAATTGTTGACAATCTCTCCCAACACAATTCTTCGGAAAATTTTCCCTTGAAATTCCTTTCACAAACATTTTCGTTTTTGTTTTCTTTCATGTCATGCACTCACACCTAATATTCTAGGTTGCCCCAGTGCACATGGAATGCATTATGCCATGCTAATATGTTTAACATGTATATATTAACATAATTAATCCACATAAATCATGTTATTCAATTTACAACCAATAACACCAAAATTAGCTCACATGGGCTAATTAACAAATCAAGCAATTCATTTTGAATTACCAAAACCACATAAAAATCACACCAAAAATCACGTGAACAGTGAAACCCTCGGGTCAGCACTGTTCACGGCCACACAATAGGGATTTTCTTCACTCGGTTCAAAGGTTTTGAGACCAAAAATACGGTTAAATCAAGCCTCAGAATATCCATAACCATTCACATGCATTTTAAATTGTGCACAACACAAGTAGGAGAAGACCCCCACCTCTTGGAGTTGTCGGAACTCCACTAAATCGGGTGTCCACGCCAGAGTCTCGCCGCTGTAGAACAGCTTTACTTCTTGGCCCGAAGAGAACCGACGGTCCGAATGTCGGGAAATCTAGAGAGAAGTCACACTCTCTCTCTAAAACTAAAAACCCAACTCACTACATGTTTTTGTGCTTCAAATTGGAGAATAAAGCTATTCATCTTTTGTCTTATACTCATTTAACTTTTCATTAATTCCCATCTTGTCCTTAAGTTTTGGATTTTGACACTTGGCTTAATCTAAGTCATTCATTTCTATCATCTCACTAATCATGCAACATGTGTCACATGATTACATGTAATAGGTGACTTTTGTCACATCACATGTCTTCATTAACTGCTTTACTTGACCCGACACACGGCGCCAAAACGCGAATTCTCGACTGCTCCCTGACCAACGAAATTTTGTCGTATTGCTAGATTCTCATGAGACGACCCAATGGTGAAGTCCATTTCACATCCAAGATCTAAAAATTCTGGATTCGACCGAAATTACCATTTTATTCTCTCTTAAGAAAAATTCGCACTCTTCTCCCGGTTTTACATTTTCTCATAACCCAAAAATATTTATAAGGATATTCTTAAAATATTTCCTTATTCTATAAGGAAACCTAATATTACAATAATATAGCAAATAGGAATTATTCTATTAAATATTATTTACAAAAAAAAGAAAAAAATAATTAATACTAAATAAGAATTTGAGACATATCTCCGGATCAAATTCCATCACATCTTGATAAGAGAGTAATCGACTCCACCTTGAACTGAAATTCCTTTTATCTTCATCATGTGTGCTTCATAATCTTTTGTTCTTCCAAATATCTTCAACCTGAAGTTCTGATTCTATTTGTTATAAATCGTAAGCTTACGCAGAGAATATTAATTCAAGAACACAAAGATAAAGAAATCAACATAAAGGTGCACGAGGGTTTTAGCGTGGTTAGGCCAATCATGCCTACATTTCTAAAATCAGAGTACAAGATTAGAGTATCAATGTATTGAGACAATTAGGAAAAATCACAAAATCTTAGGATGCCCACAATACGGAGAAAATATCTCACAAAACTCTGACCTCTCAAGTCCTTCTATGGCTTCCTCATTGGTATGGGCACATTCTAGACTCCGAGGGCTTTGCATAAACACTAAGATTGTATGATTCGGAGTCCAGATGAATAAGATACGACATCGGGAAGTGAAGGAGATGTAAAAGAATGAATTTTCGGACTATGCATGATTGCTCTCCCGCCTTAGCATGAGTGCTCTCCCACCTTGGCGTGAGTCCACTCACTCGCACGTGAGTCCACTCTGCAGACCACAACGTGAGTCCACCGTACCACCTGAGTCCACTCAAAAGACCGCAACGTGAGCTGGCTTTGACACCTAAAGAACTCCTCATTTTCCACGCCACAACGCGCATTTGCCATGCTACGACGTGGATGCCTGGGCCCACCTTGTCAAGCCCACTTCCCTCTCAGCTTGGCTTATAAAAAGAACGAAATTAGGCTTTTAAGAGGGAGGAGTTCATGGAGTCAAAGAGAGGGATTCTCTTGGCTACAAAGAGGAAAGCCCTTAGGGTTTCTAAACCCTAAGGCACAACTCTCTTTGGGGGAAGAAAGAAGATTGAAGAAGAAAAGGAAGATTGAAGAGAAGATTAAGCATTTCATCTTCCATATAAGTTATTTTTTCTCCTCTTTATGTTTTATCTCTTTCTTTGGTCAGATTCTCCATGAGCTAATCTTATTTTCTAGGGTTTTTGATGTAGTTTGACAATGAACTATGGTGTTGTACTTTAATTTGTAAATCTTTGAACCTTGAACCTCATTAGATTAAATGTTCTATTCTAGTCCTCTTGATTGTTGATGATTGATCTTCATTAACATGATTTGTGACCTAATTTGAAGTTAAGAAACAATAATTAAGTTAGACCACCAATGAAATGTCATGTTTTACCATATAATAGAGATATTTGTGGGTTACATGTGGCTTGTTGGATTTCAATTGCTTAATGCATCCTTGGTTATGATGGTTTGAGGTAAAGATACAATATAATATTTTCCAAGGATAGATTGTTATTGCTTGAGAAGGAATAGCATATGCTTAAGTGAAATTCGCCATTAGTATATGATTTAGGCACCATTGAGACCATTTTGAATCTCATCATAGGAATTTGTTGGGACGAAATCAAAAACCGTAGGCTTTCTGTAATTACAATTTCACTTTGCATGTTAGTGACCTTAGTTTAGGATTTATTTAGTTTAGTTTAGTTTGTTTTCTATTTCAACTTCACCTTTGTGTAAATTCAAATAAAGTTAGGACTATTCTAATTTCGGTAATTAGTAACCTAATCCTCATGGGACAATACTCATACTTTCATTATATTACTTGAGGCGATGTGTGCACTTGCGCATATAGGCACACACATTTTATATAGCAGATTTTGAGCCTATCAAGTTTTTGGTGACGTTGTCGGGGATTATGCGTTTACTAATATTGATACAAAGTAGTCTTTCTTTACTTTGGATATTTCTCTTGTTTGTTTTATTTCATTTTAGTTTGTATATATCTAGTTTCCCTTTTTGTCTATTTTACTTTTGACTTTTATTTTATAGCTTTCAATCACAATGGATCCTTTTATGGAATTGAAGACTGAATTGTCCCTTCTTACTCAACAACTAAGAATGTGGAAAATGGCCAATGAGCATCATCAAGAGCGAGCCAAGTGTGGAACCCACATATGTCTATGGATCAAAAACCAGATGGAAAACCATACTTGAACAATAATAATGTTGGATGGGATCCTCACTCGAGCACCTCATGGGAAGAGAGACAAGATACTTTTCATTCCCCACATGTCCAAAGATCAAGCTTGGAAGAAACTATGGTTGAATTGGCTAAGACAAGGGTTGAAATGGAAGATTCTAAAGCTCAAATAGCCAAGTCAAGTCTAGAGAAAACCATGGCCAATCGAGAATGTTAAGTTGATTTGGCCATGGCTCAAGCTGAAAGTGAAATATCAATGGCTGATATGGAGAATTTTCAAGTTGATTTTCTTAGGTTTCATGTCCAAAATGAGTCAAGTCAACCTCCACAAAGGAAAATGACAAACCTAGAGGCAACCATGGCTAGATGGAGAAGAGCTTAAGCTAAATTTTCAACCTCTCAAACCCCAATCATTGAGGAGGCGAACCAACCTCCACAAGAGGAGTCAAATTTTGAAAATGGAATGGATGTGCTAGCCATCTCAAGGGGCTAATTCGCCAAGCTCCAACCCGGATTATTCATGGAAGAGACAAAGGCTAACGTCCAATTTCAACTGCACCACTCAAGAGCCGAAGAGACAATGACTTCAAAGGCCACTTCTTATACTCCAAGGCGACCGAGATAGAAACAACCTCCACATACGGAGGATATGAGAATATAAGAGCTAATGGCCCAACACATGAATGAGGAGCAATAAAGGAGCTTGCCAACATTCTAGAGGTGAAGCCGGGAAAGGAAGATGTGGATAACAAAGAGGTTATCACCTTGATGAGTGGTGGAGAACTTGAGGAGCTTATAAGAGAAGAGGTTGATGGAAATGAATTAAAAGAGCTAGTTACTAAAGAAGATGACAATCCGAACCAAATGAGAAGAGAGAAGAAGTTGTAAAGACTAATCCGGAGATGACTCTATAGGGTGAGTGTGTATAAGGAATTGAAAATAAAATAATGACCCTCACAACCGAGGTGGACGGAAGTACATTGTTCAGTTGAACAAGGAATTGGAAGCAACCATTGTTAATCAAAAAGAAAAAAAAATGCCAAAAAAATGATCATGGAAGATTATATGCTCAAGTTGCTAATTGAGCATAACTACCAGTTCTTAGGAACTGATGGAGGAGGGAATCATCATTCTTTCCATAGTTTGATAAGTCAAGCTAGATTCTAGAAAAATGGAATAGTTTCTTGGGAGGCAACCCAAGCTTAGAAATTTTTTCTTTCCAGTTTCCATTTCTTAGTTACTCTTGAGTTCATTTTTACTTAATTTTTCTAGTTTGTTCTTGTTTTGTGTTGTTTTAGTTGTAATTTCTATAATTTTGGAAGTCCTAAAGTTTGTTCTAAGGTAAGAGAAATTGGATGACCTAACTTGATCATCTTCAGGGGAGTCCTCTTCCTCTTTGTTTTTCATGCTCTATTTCATTGAGGAAATGTTTTGTCTAATTGGGGACAAATCAGGTAGAACTGTAACTTTGGATTTCTTTAGTATATTGTGTTATACATGTTTGTGCTTGTGTTTTGTGTCTCATATGAGTTGGTTTGGTGTTTAACAACTATTTGGAGAATGCTTTAACATTGTGCTTCAAAAGTTTGTTTTATTTAGCCAAAATTTGGGATACCATCACATTTATGTGATCTAATATTGAGTGTATCTAGTGGCTGTGGGAGGCTTGGTATGTAAAGCCTTCGTGTTTTTCAAGGAAAAACTTCTTAATGGAACTAGTGCACACACACACTAGATCTCATTTGTACATCGAGTTTTTGGCCTCTCCTCTTCAAACTAAACTTACCTTGAAAGGTTTTTACTTCCATAATGTTGGGACACCTTAATAAAGAGGGTCAATGAGCCCCACAATTGCAAAAACAAAAGAAAAACAAAAAAAGAAAGAAAAATAAGTAGAAAAGAAAAAAATAAAGAAAAATAAAGAAATAAGTGAGTTGTTCCAATCAGAATCCCCGGCACATTCTGAGGGGTCTTTCAAAGTCTAATGCCTTAAACCAACTGGCTAGGAGTCATTGACTTCACTATCCATTACATGGGAGAAAGGATGGTTCAATTTCACAAGTAGGTGCTTAGGTTTTCTAGTTGAATGTTTGGGTGGAAGTTCATAAGTGAACTTAATGCTCGGTGCCCTTAACCAATTAGTGGGGAGTCACCAAAAAATCCCTGCTGCTTTGACTTTTTTCTAGAGCGCCTTAGCATTGCATCATACTTTCTACTTTTAGTATTTAATAAAATGTGTGTTCTCAACCTGTTTTTGTAAATCTTTTTCAAATGAGTGGGTTGGGTTTGGTTGAAAAGTGTCTTGGAACCTCCATCTACATTTGAGATTTAGCATACCATTTTCACCGAGTTTCTTTAGGAAGGACTATCGGGAAATCGAAAGCTTCGCTCATCACCATGCCCATAGATGCCTTGTCTTTAAAGATTTTAAATGTGTTAGGGTCCCATGTAGGCCAAATTGTTTCCATAGAACTTTGTCATGGTATTCTCCAAACTTGTTGCTTGCGCCATTCTCTACTCATATCTATTTTAGTGTTTTGTATATAATTGTGTTTTTCTCTGCTTGAAGAGAAGCAAAGATTTAAGTTTAGGGTGTATATGAATTAAATACTCATTTTATCCTCATGTTTTGCTTAGGTTTTAGTATTTTTATGAGATAAATAAATGTCCTAATGTTTTCTTTTCTTAATTTCGTGATTAGGCTAACCATTGAATGGAAATGAGCAAAATCGAAGAAAAATAGGCAAAGTCATCATGCAATCGCAGAAAACATGTGATCCACTGCAGGATGTTTCTACGGCTCCTCATTGGTATGGGCACATTCTAGACTCCAAAGGCTTTCAATAGACACTATGATCGCATGATTCGGGGTCCGAATGAGCAAGATACGACATAAGGAAGTGAAGGAGACATAAAATAACAAATTTTCGGACTAAGCATGAGTTACTCACGCTTTAGCGCCACTCATGCTTTGGGCAGGGAGTGCCTCACGCTTAAGCCTGAGTCCACTCACGCTTTAGTGTGAGTCCATTCACGCTATCGAGTGAGTCTACTCGCGCTACAGCTGAGTCCACTCGCGCTACAAATAAGTGAGTCTTGAGTCAGCTTTTGACAGCCCAAGAGCTCGTCATTTTCTCCACGCCCATAGTAATTTGCTACGCCACGACGTGATGTCTGAGCCCAATCTGGCCAAGCCCATGTAACACCCCAATTTATACCCTAGTAGTGTATTACATGTTTAGGGTATAATATAAGTAAAAATTGCATTTTTCGGAAATGTTAGTACTAAGGTTAATATGGTAATTTGTAAAATGAGGACCTAAAGGTCATAATTCAAGAAGATAATATGTTATTATAAGAATTTGTTAAGTTGATTTGCAAATAATAGAGAGATGAAGGCCTTAATAGCAAAAATGAGAAATTAAATAAATAAAAAAAGGATAAGGCCAAACATGGCCTTATGATGAAAAAAAAAAATCTCATTTTGGCTTGGAAGGTGAGGGCTTTTCGGTGGAGAGAAAAGAAGAAGAGAAGAAGAAGGAAGAAGGAAAAGAAGAAGAAAAGAAATCCAGGTTTGGAACTTGTTTGGAACATCTCCTTTGTTTGGAACTTGATATTAGTACTTTGGAATTTGTATGGAATTCATGTTTGGAAATACTTGTCTAAGTTGGGTTAGGAAAACCCTAACTCTTCAATACATGTGTATTTTGGTTGGTTTAAATTAGTTTTGTAGTTTTGTTTCGAAATGGTTTGTTTTGGTTAAAAGATTTTTGGTGAAAAGGGCTAAAACTGGTCCATTTCTGTTTCTGCTCGACACCCCTACGCCTAGGCGTAGGATTACATGCCTAGGCGTGGAGCTCCGCCTAGGTGGAGGTCCCTACACCTAGGCGAACCGAGGCCCGAATTTCTGCACTTTCTGGTCCGCCTAGGCATAGTAGTACTCCTCCTAGGTGAACCTCTCCACCTAGGCATAGCATTGCTTCACCTAGACGTACTTGTAAGTCATGTTTTGGTTCCTCTCTTTTGTTAATTCTAACAAGAATCCATTGGATTGATGAGGATCCTAATAAGTGAATTAAAGGGTTCGTACAAGTATAAAAATTATATGAAAAATGTTATGTTCGCTTCGCCTCGACGATCCTGTTGTTGGGCAAACATGGTTTCTTGCCCTCATTTGCTAATGTGTTTAAGAACAATATAACAAGCTCAATAAGACATATAATTGTATGCCTGCTTAAGACCGAATAGTGAATGAATAGCACTGCTCAGCTGCTCTGCAGACTTCTCGCTTAGTGCTACGACATTTTTATTACGTATGCATGTCTCTCGTTCCACATCAGATTACACCTTCAAGTCCCTATTGTGTTGTGTCTATATCATTCATTGTTACCGGTCTATGCAAGAAAATACTTATATGTTGTCTATCTTAATAATATGACTTATGCAAACATGTATATGATAAGAATATAAATAATGAACAAGAAGAAAGTATAAGAAATCAGTTCTATTTGAACTCCTACATGAGATATGAAACTCCGTTATAAGAATTATGTTATATAAAAATTCTGTTATACATAAACTCTAACATATGCATTATGTATCCTGTAAATGTGGACCACTCCAAGTGGTCATATCTGTTATCTGTTTCCCACTAAGCTATAAGCTTAGCAAGGGTGTTTCATCCCTGTAGGTACTTCAAAGAGTGATTAGTCTCGCGGCATTTTCAGACGCCCAGTACAACACAACAATAGAAGTCCACCTCACGTAGGTCTTTGAACTGCTTTTGTAATGTAATGTACAAGTTTTGTAATAATGGAATTTGTTTATGTACAAGTAAATGAGACTCAGGCATGTATATGTACAAGACATTTTAAACACCACTACGGTGGTAGTTTTAAGAAGATTTATTTTCTTAAGGATATATATATATATATATATATATATATGAAATGGGCCCACTAATGTTCGAAAAACAAGCAAGAGTCTCAATCCCCAGGCCGCGCCCCTCTCTTCTCGCCTGTGCAAGGGTAGGGGCGATAAACCCATCTCCTCCCCTCTCAATTTTTTGGCTTATGAAAGAATGAAATTAGGGCTTTCTTGGGCGGAGAAAGTTCAGTGAGGCAAAGTGAGGGATTCACTTGACTAAAAAGAGGGAAGCCCTTAGGGTTTCTAAACCCTCGGGCACAACTCTCTTTAGGGGAAGGAAGAAGATTGAAGAAGAAGAGGAAAATTGAAGAGGAGATTGAGCATTTCATCTTCCATATAGGCTATTTCTTCTCCTCTTTATGTTTTCTCTCTTTTCTTTGGTTGTATTTCTCCTCTCCATGAGCTAATCTCATTTTCTAGGGTTTTTGATGTAGTTTGACAATGAACTATGGTGTTGTACTTTAATTTGTAAATCTTTTAACCTTGAACCTCATTAGATTAAATGTTCTATTCTAGTCTTCTTGCTTGTTGATGATTGATCTTCATTAACATGATTTGTGACCTAATTTGAAGTTAAGAAACAATAATTAGGTTAGACCATGAATCGAATGTCATGTTTTACCATAGAAAATATATATTTGTGGGTTACATATGGCTTGTTGGATTTCAATTGCTTAATGTATCCTTGGTTATGATGGTTTAAGGTAAAGATACAATATAACTGTAACGCCCCAAAAATACCCTTGAATTTTTATAGTAATTTTATTATATATTCCGAGTATTAATTGAGTCAAATTGGGTTTTTCTAGGAAAAAACTGATAAATTGTTAAATTGTGAAAAGTGAAATGAATATATGAGCATATGATTAAATGTTATATGCTAAAATGAGAAATTGATCGAACTAAATAAAACCTAAGTGAAAATGAGCAAATTTGGAAATTGTAAAATGAGGACCTAAGGGTCATTTGTGATAAAGAATAAAGGTCTAAGAGTGAATATGGAGAATGTAAATGCAAATAGAGAAAATATATGGGCAAGATAGCGTTTAGGAGAACTTAAGTCCAAAATTGATTTTTGATGTGCCAAACATGGCCTTAGGAGAAATGAGTGACTTAAGACCACATTTGGTCTTGGAAAGCCATTGTGCAAAAACATTGGGAGAGAAAGATTGAGAGGAGAAAAGGGAGAAAAGCTAGGGCAAGGTGATTCCTTCCCATTTCTTGCTTCTAAAGTGATCATCAAGCATCTTGGGTGAAGAAGATTCAAGGGATTTAAGGTAAGAACCAAACCCTAGATTTCTTTAAATGATGCTCGTTAGAAAACCCTCTCTAATCCATCAATGGGTTTTGCTCATGGTTGGTTTAGGTTGATATTAGGATGCCTTTGGGAGTGATTCCCATGATTTGTTTTGAGTTTTGAGGATTTTTGGTTAAAAATCGCAAAAAGGGAAAACCAAAAAATCTGGGCAAACATGGGCCCCTTCGCGGCAGCGAAGAGCACCCTCGCCGCGGCGAGGCCGAAGGGCCAAAAAGGCCTCGCAGCGTAGCCTTGCTACTCCGTAGCGTAGCAATGCTACGCCACGGCAAGACACTGTTCACAACGAGAAAATTTTTGGATTTTTTTTCCAAAAGTCTCGTATTCTTACACCGATAGTTTAAGGACCCTAATAAATGACTAATGGGGGTTCAAATAAGGATATAACTAAATGAAAAACGTACCGTGCTTCACTTCGCCTCGGCAATATTCGTTTAGTACGATTAATCGTTCAACCACTAAGAGTGGAAAAAATTGTATTGGACTAGGTGCGGGTGAAGACGACAACCTTACCTAGGACTGGTATTGAAAGAGACAAGGGATCGATAAATTGGTTTGTTCTACCTTCTCCTATTCTCGTTTCAAGATTCGAAATGTTTGTTCTTTGTTTTCTGTCCTCCGTGACTCAATTCTCATTTCAAGTTCTATTTGTGAAATATATACATATATTGATTCGAATTATTAGTATTTGAAACGCTTATCGCTTCCATGTGAGCGCAGTATTCAACTATAAGTGAAATTATTGCATGTGAATAAATTGATTTGAAATGCATTATTGAATGACCAACATGACGGGATTCACCAACTGAGTCCGTCATGAGGGTAATCAGATTGTTCCCACGCGAATCACATTTCTACCGAATGACAAAATAGGACAAAAGATTCACCAACCGAACTGGGTCGCGGAATGCTGACTTCTATAGTCATATGAGATTGTAATATCAACGTAAAGTCACATCGCTTAACAACGACAAAAATGTGACGTGATTCACCAACTAAATCTATCGTGGAATGTTGACTTTCATAAATATATGTGAGATTGTATTGAATGTGAAGTCATATTGCTACCAAAGACAAACATACAGATTCACCAACCGACCTATCGTGAATGTTGACTTTATAGTCATATGTGAAATCGCAACCGAAAAGCGACAAATGATATTAAAAAGTGTATTTGTATGAGTATCTTTTACATTTACACTAGACATTGTATAAAAGGCATTATTTTTTATAAATGCGTGATTCATATTGAACCGAAATGGAAATGGAGAACTGTATAGAACCACTAAGCATGAAAATGCTTAGCGTATTGTTTTTTAATCAATGCGCACATACCGAGTGAACAAGGACGAAAGGCAAAATCGAGGAGCGTCGAGTCATAAAGAAAGAATTGCGGAGTATGCTCCGACATATGCATTCACTCCATTGTTTTTTAACATGGATATTTTGTAAAAACAATTTGAACTCTAAACACCTATTTTGTAAAATCATTTTGAAAAGGCATGGAATGCCTTCATTGTAAATGTATTTTGTTAAATGTAAATGTTTACGGGTCACTCTAAATTAGAAATCGCTTCCGCAAAGATTTAAGAACGAAAACGTTTATTTTAATGAAATGTATTTGATTGATGGCTTCGGCCTGGTGTCACCCGGGTTTCGGTCCGGATCCGCCAACCGGGTCGGGTCGGGTCGGGCTCAGGGGTCGCTACAATAACCTTTTCCAATGATAGATTGTAATTGCTTGAGAAGGTACATATGCTTAAGTGAAATTCGCCATTAATATATGATTTAGGCATCATTGAGACCATTTTGAATCTCATCATAGGAATTTGTTAGACAAAATCAAAACCCTAGGCTTTCTTATAATTACATTTTCACTTTGCATGTTAGTGACCTTAGTTTAAGATTTATTTAGTTTAGTTTGTTTTCTATTTCAACTTCACCTTTGTGTCAATTCAAATAAAGTTAGAACTATTTTAATTTCGGTAATTAGTAACCCAATCCTCATGGGGCGATACTCATACTTTCATTATATTACTTGAGGCGACGTGTGCACTTGCGCATATAGGCACACACATTTTATATAGCACATTTCGAGCCTATCAGTAGGATGAGATGATCATAAAGCAAACATAAATTGGCCTTCTTCATCAACTGTTATTCCTTCATAGATGGTAAATGAAAATTGTGGAAAACCATTCGGCGTAAGTGTGTCATTATAATTTTGATTTTGATTTCTATTTTGGATGAGACAAGAAGGTTTATTTAAATAAAATTCGACGAAAAAAATATATCATATTTTTAGTTCTTAAAATATCAAATTTGTATCTAATTTGATATATATATATTTTTAAAACGATTATGATATTTTTAGTTCTTAAAATATCATATTTGTATCAATTTAAAAAAAAAAAAATTGTATCTAATTTTAGGAAAAATCGTATTTTTTTAACTTTTTAGTTCTTAAAATACGAAGAACTAAAAAATTATCTAATTTTAGGAATTGTATGAGTTTTTAGGAATAATTGATTCTTTTAGATTCTTAACTTTTAGGATTAAAAATTAGTTCTACAAAATACATATAACTTTTAGGAATAATTAGTTCTAAAATTATCTAATCAAAATAGGATTAAAAAAAAATTGTATGAGCTAATCAGAATAGAATATAACTACTTAAGATTTTTTAACTAATAAAAAAATAAATAATTAAATATATATATATATATATATATATATATATATATATATATATATATATATATATATATATATATATATATATATATATATATATATATATATATATCATAGCAAATTCTTAAAAAAATTGGATGAATCAAATTATTATAATACGAATGGATCAGTTAAACTCTTACTCTCTAAAAATCTATTGGCTTCACTCACTCGATGAAAAAGTCGTTTCAAATCTTTTGAAAAAGTGCAAGAGAATTTTAAAAGGTGCGTATTTATACTTATAATAAAAAGTCATTAAAAGTAATTAAAAGTCTAATATTTATGAAAGTCACCTACTTTTTTTCAACGCCACTTTTAATTTATAAAAACTTAATCGAATATATTCGACTTTATAGACTTTTTTAAAGTCTTAAAAAGTCTTAATCGAATACACCATGACTTTTATAGAATCTTTAAAAGTCGTAATCCAATACACTATGATTTTTATAGATTTTGTAATTCCATGAAAGTCATTAAAAGTCCTAATCCAAACACCTTTTAGTAAACCTATTTAGCACTCATATTAGTCATTAGAGTGATGTCTAAAAATAATATTTTTTAAAAAGGATTCCCTAAATAATACATGCTTTCTCTAAAAATAACGCTCATTTTAACGCTGCTTTTACCATATAGCAGGACCCATGTCATGAAAACTCGTAGTTAGTGACTATGATTTAAAAAAATTTAAATAGTTAAAACCATAATTGATGACTACAGCTTTAACTTTAGGCCTAACTATGATTTTAATTAGGGGTGGCAATTTGTGTCGGCGTGTTGTGTTCAGGTCATGTTAATATATAAGTATTCCATTGTATTCACAACACGAATACAACATGAATAATAATTGGATAAAAAGTAACAAATTCAAACACTAACCAGTTAGTAATTGGATAACACGACACGACATGTATAACCCATTTATTAATTTGGTCATTTTTTGTTTTTAAAAAGATAAATTTCATTAATTCAGAGCAATAAGACATTTCATTTGAACACATAAATGAAAGAGCTAAAAACATTAAAGAATGACACAACATTCGCACAGAAAAAAATAAACGGTTCATGGCATACAAAATTAAGAATCCCAAGACGTTAGAATAACTAAGATTCCAAATCTGACAAGATATCGGGACGAACATGGATTTGATATGACTTCTCTAATCGAAACAGCATTGTTGTCTAAATTATCCACACGAAAACCAACAAACAAATCAACTATCGTACAATGATACAATCACAAGCCGCAACAAGTTGACGACAAAAACACAAAAAAAAAAAAAAAACAAAAAAAAAATCGAATGAAAACTCAAATCAAGTGGAAGAAACCATTTTATTGTAAGAGAAAACCCACCACTAGAAAATGAACGAGCATGAGGGTGATTTCAAAGTCAATGAAAGCCAATAAACCATCCCTCATTTTCTAACGAGAATGAAAAGAAATAGTATAATGAACTAAGGTTTCCAAAGGAAATGAGAGAAGAGAAGAGAATGAAGTTGGTCATTTAAAATAATATAAATTATAATTTATCATCAATATTTAACACAAATAATCGTTATTAAATGTGTGTTTAGCGAGGTCACCATAACACGATTATATTTAATCCAAACCCGTAAATGTTAAGTCCGTGTCATATACACCACGGGTGGTGTCAAATTTTATTGGATCTAATTTTAACTATTTAAAAAAAATTAAAACCTTATCAACAATTACATGGACCTCACGTGATAAGTACGTATTAGTTTTGTGTATTATTTTAGAATGTGTATTAAAATTAAAATAATAATAATAATAAATATATATATATATATATATATATATATATATATTTCTGGACATGACTCCCCGTATCCTCGTATTAAGAGTCCGTAGGTAAGACTTTAGGTGGCTAAACAAGAGGCTTGTCTAATACACTGACCATTTTCCCCTTTTTCCTTTTAGAGTATCTGTGTATAGCGTTATTCATCATAGGCTTAATAGGTCTTGGTTGCTTGCATTATAGCTAAGTGAAGCGTCAAGTCCCGGTACACGTTACCATGCCTTAGCATTTTAGGGGAAACTCCCTTGTTAAAAACTGTCAGAATAATGGGAAATTTGAAGTTTTTCTTCACCAAACAAGGTTTGGCTAGCTAATCCCTATATGATTGGGACAGCAGAATATTTCTTTGTACAGTCATCTGATCAGTGAAGTCTCTTCTCTACACTATAAAGTATAAACTCTATACGGTTTTGTTTAAAAGTGGCAAAAAAAAGATAAAGAGAAAAAATATCAGTCAGGCCTTGCACTGAAATGATCTCTTTCTTGATGGAAAACAAATTATAAAAAGTCTCAACTAATTTTCATGGGTGGTGGATATGGGCAAAAGATATTATAAGAAAAAAAGAAGCAAGGCTTTGTTTTTTTTTTTTTTTTTTTTAAATTATTTAACCTCATCCCACAGTCCCACTACCAACCCCCTGTGGACAACAGCAAAGAAATTTTTTATTTTTAAGCTTTTTCCTGAAGAAAAGAATAAAAATCTAGAGGTGGGGTTTTGATTTAGAAAGAGGAAGCTCTGATAAACTTGACCCACAGGGGAATAGATTATCTAACATCAAAATTTTAGCATACGGATGGGGAAATAATTGGTGGAAGCATATGGGATTTTGTCGATGGTGAAACAAATATATAAATGAGAGTCATTTTCACCTCAAAAAGGTTCAACAATGAAATTCAACATTTAGCATTAAGTCCATGTTTGGGTAGAAATTACATTTTGTGCACAAATTACATAATTAGTAAATCTAAGGGTGAAATTCATGAAGGCCGCAAAGTTAGGGATTTTCTCTTTATTGTAATGCAATTTACCATAGAGTTTGGTCGGCATGAACTTCCTTGTCCCTGAAAGAGAAGACACAGCATCTATGCTTTCTTTTCAAAATATTGTTTGAAATTTCCATGCACTTTATTGGCCGAAATCTTCTAATTTGACACATTGAGATTGTTATTTTACTACCTCAGTAGATCCATCACACCCCCTCATCATATGTGGTTGGGCTTATTCATTTCTATTTTTTGAAAATTATTTTTTTATTCATAAAAAACGGGGTTAAAATAAGGATAATAAAAAAAACACGTTTGATTCATAATTTTTTTTGTTTTGAAAAAACATAAAAAACAAACTATTAAACACTTAATTTAAATAACAAGATTCAGCTAAAAAATAAGAATCAAATGCTCTTAAGACAGTCTTCACCTAAGCTAATCTTCCCTGTTTGCTTTTACTTTTATAATCAAACTTCAACTTTATGCAAAGATACAAAAATTTGAAAGCTTCTTTCAACAGTTGAAAGTGTTTGGCCGAGATTTTGAACTCATTTTTTCTTTTTAGATTGGATTTATATGAATCTTACTGCATTATCTTTGTATAGTTTCTTCATGGGGGGGTGGGGTTTAGAGAATTTATAAAGCTGACTTACTCTTACTTCAGATAGAAAGAGAGTTATAAATATGTGCAGAAAAACAAGCAGCACAGGCTTGTACTTAAAGGGTATGTTCTTTTTGGAGAGAAATGAAGCTAGTCATTGTATATAACGTGGATGTGGGCCATCTTGAGATTTTTTTTTTATTTCTTTATGCATTGTCCCAAATGAGCATGAGAGACTGAAACTTAAGTGGTCTGTTTCATGCTTTTTTTTTTTTTAATTGTTCTCGGTAATACTTTTTAAAATATAAAAACACTATTTTAATGCTCTTCAAAACTATTATCGTTATTCGAATTAAAGATTTTCTATATTCTCTATTTATTACATAAATAAAAAGAAAAAATCATGGAACTAATCAAACATGTTCTCGTATTTTCTTGTTCTTGTTTCAGCTATTTTGTTCTTATTTAGAAACAGCTTTTAAAAAAACTGAAACCAAATATGTTCTAAGGGCTATTTTGGTTCTCAAGTTAAAAAACAGTTTTTTTTGTTGTGAGAAAATACAGTCGAACACTAAAAATTTGTTTAGTTCTCATTTTTGTATTTTGAAAAAACACAGACACCTGAACCCCTATTTTTTAAAGAACACAATTTTTGATAAGCTAAAACTCAAAGCTTAAAACAGTTTTAAACAATAGGTACCAAACAAGAACTTAGTTTGCATAGTTTGTCCTTTGATGTCTTTATGGAAGAATTTTGACACATTTTTTTTTTTTTTAACTGTTGGAATAAGAGAACATGGGCATTAATCCAATTCCTGAGGCAAAATTTCTAATGGCACACTTATTAGACTTCTTCATTTTTCGCGACAATAGTATTGATTAATTCTTGTCCTAGTTGAAGATGGCCACAAGCAAAGGGTGCCTCTGGGTCTGATTGCTAAGAACCGATTAAAACTAGTCAGCCTCAAATGCAAATAATTATTAGAATTTACTTGTGCTCAATCTATCTGTCAAATGGAACTGATTCTGTTTTTTGCATTTATTTCTCTTCCAAACAGTTTGTTTTTTTAAATTGTTTAAATCTTTTTTTCCAGTCAACCTGTTCGCATTGGCATCACTCTTCATAAAGCTTTCTCTAATTCTACACGACCCAAAAGCTTAAAATCTTTGAACAGGGGAATAGAATAAACAGGGGGTGATGTTCTCAGAGATATTCACAACACTATCAGATTTTAAAGATTCTGATGTATATAATGAACTTAAGTACTCAGCTAAGGCTACTGATAATTAATTTATTAACTAGAAGATTTTGTAACAAGAAAGCTACCAGGGGGAAAAGAAAAAGAAAATGAAAAAGAAGGGGGAAGTCATCCACAAATGGAAGAATCTACTCTAGGACATCAGGATTGAACCAGATTTGCTTAAACACTTTGATAATGAGCTCATGATACTCATCTGAATTCAATGAAAGATAACAGGCCAGAAGCTCTTCTAAGTCCTTCGATGCTGTGATGTTGTTCTCCATAATCATTTCCATCATTGAATCCCTGAAATCCCTCTGAGGATCGAAGGAAGACTTCACTATCGCAAAGCTATCAGCATTCTCCGGAGCTTGAGCTGAAGTAGATGAGACGCTTTTCCGGCCATGAGACTGAATTCTTCCGGCTAGTACTTTGGGTGAATTGTTCCGGAGCCTCACACCGGGAGAATTCCGGGAAAATCCTCGAACAGGACTAGGTTTTTGCTCTTTCATACCTCAATGCTTTCCTCCTTCACAATCTTCACGGATAAGGATCCGTGAGCGCTTCTCTCCTCGAATTTCGCCGAACTCCGACGAACCTTGACCGGTTCATTCATCTCTTTCTTCTTGATATTGTTCATCATGTCGTTGAATTCTAGCAGGCTTGGTTATGATCGAGTGAAGGTCGAGCTCCGGAAATGGTTTCTGAAACCCGTCTAGCTTATCGAATCTTCTGGAGAAAGACTTCTCATCGACGTCGATTACGAAGTCATTGCCGGCGGAATCGACTCTGCAACTACAAGAACTCGCCCATGAAACCATACCGTCAAAGGACTCCGCCGACCGAATCCGGCCTGACCCCAATTCCGGCAACAGCGAGACTCCGTCAGGAGAGCTGTCGATCGGAGAATCACAGAAAATCGGGGTGGAATCAGAGTTCGTCCAAACGGACTCGAGAGTGGTGCGGCAGCTACAACCGGCAGAAACAGAGGAGGTTACGAGCCTGGGAGAAGACCGTACGGCCCGTCTCCTGACACGCTGTTTGGACGATTTTCTTGGTGGGTCAGGAGAAAAATGCGTGTCCGAAACTTTGGGGTTTTTGGGAGAATGGAAGAATCCATCACCAGAGATGGGGTCTCTAGTGAAGTAGTAAGACTTTCTGGGACAATCTCTGTGGGGCTGATTTGGCTTGCCGGCCTGTGCCTGGTTAGACTGCTTTTTCCTAATGGAATGCCCACTGTTATGGCCTCTGCCTCTGCTCATATCCTTGAGCTTGTAAAACCAAGCGTTAGGCATCATATCAGATAACCTAAACTTGTAATTACCCATCAAGAAACTCACAAAATCCTCTTGATTCTCAGGACTCAATGGCCGAGTCTTCCTTTTTCTGAACCTCTCTCTGTTTCGGTTGTGGATAAATAGAGAGAGAGAGAGAGAGAGAGAGAGAGGGAGGTGAGAGGGGGAAAGAGGCGGTTTAGAGGAAGGGTGGGTCCAGAAAATGGGAAAAGCATGGAAAAAAGGGGAGGGTGGTGAATGGATTTCCAGCCAAATCACCTACTGAAACAGAAGCTTTGTTTGTTTATTATTATGATTAGCTTTCGTTTATTTATAAATATATATAAATAAATAAACGCACATAATGTGATTCTCCTACTACTACAGCAACCTCTTTGCTCTCGTACTACGGCCCAATTTGGGTGTCTTCCCCTCTCCCCATTTATCAACTGTTTCTTGCCTACATGGCTCTACTCATCATATTCATGGGCTCCACCTATGCCATCCCTTCAATGAAAGACCACCCTAATTGGCAATACACTCCTCCTTTTCTGGGTATCATTCAGAGAATGGTTAAAATTCCCAAATAATCTCTAATTTTGTAAATTTAACCTTTCTCAATGGCTTTCTTGAAAATAACTCATTTTGAACTTAAATGCCTATTTTTATTTTATATATTTATATTATCTTTTAAATAAAGTGTTATTTTTATAAAAAAATAAGATGAGTATTTTTATCAAAATAAAACCAAAAATTAATGAAGAGTCAAATTTAAATTTGGGTTTTCAAAAAATCATTTAATCAAATCAGCCTACTATTTAATGGGTTCGATATTATTAGATTTACTTATGATATCAATTTTTCCTTTTCTTTTTAAGTAATTTTATCATATGAACAATTTTTTTAATAAATGTGGGTATCCTAACTGTAAATTTCTAATATCTGAAAAGGACTAAAAATCCATAATTATTAAAAAGCAAACCAAAGGTCTAACAACTGCTACTATATATTTAAAAAATTGACTAGTAACAAATTGAAAAAACTTACTAGTTCATGTAGCTTTTAGGGTGGAATTTAATGGTTGACGGTCCAACTAATCGGACCATCTAATCCAATCCAATTTATAAAACATTGGAGCTACCATTAGTTACCATTTACAATAATATTATTTAGGAGTTATGGCTTATTGTTGTAAACTTGTGAAATTGAAAAGTAAATTAATGTGTATGAAATCGGTAGGTAAACTAAATTACCTATAAAATTTTAATTATTACCTACAAAATGTTCAGTAGATAAATTGATAATTTCTTGTAGTGAACAATTGATTTATTTTTAGTGATACCGTTATGTGAAACGTAGATAAAAATAAATGTGAAACGTAGATAAAAATAAAATAAAAAGCCTAGTTGGCGTGCGTTTTAGGTATATTTTATAATTTTTTCATTACAAATAACTTTAACAACTTCCAAATCACTATAAAGAATAAAAAACAAATTTCCTAAATCTAAAAACTTGAGGGAGTAATTCTTCTTCTTCTTCCTTTTTAATTTACTGTCATGAGTTTAAAATATAAAACTTCTACAATTTACCTTGTATTTAAAAAAAAATTCCAAAAAAAATAATTTTATGAAGTGGACTTTTTTCCTTTCTTTCATACAAAATCTTGATGATGTATTTTTAATATGGAAAATTTTTTCTATATCCTCACATAATACTTGCTATTTAAAATAATAATATATCATGGTGACACCTCAAATTGAGTCCCGTTTGACAACCTCACACCTGCACTCATGATTTCGAAAGGACCCACACGCCAAGGTTTCATTTTATGCGATCCATATTTTCAATAAAAAAATCGAAGCAGCTCTTTGTTTCCTGGAGAGCTCTACCTAACATACAACCCGTATATCATTATAATCATAACCCATCTAGGATCTAAACAGAAGTAGTATTGACCCCATAGGGTCTATCTATCCAAATCCTCAATATACATCTTTTTACCGGGACCAATTCATTCACATTTAAATCTAAATTATAAAATAAAACTCTTAATTATAAATCAGAAGAAATCGATCACGAATTCTCTCATCATAATTACATAACTAATGATGACAATAGTCCTAAAGAATTTAATTACAATTCTTTTTACATAAAAACATTTTTATAAAAGTATCACAGTACTTCACATATCGGCCTTTCTTCAATCACGGCCCCAAGGTCTGAGTCACGCCTCTTGTACACCCCGCACCGAAAAGTTTTGATCCCACAACGGGATGAGTAATGGCCAGTAGAAAAATTCTCCTACAAGGGCTACTCCCCACCTAAATGCACATGAAATGACGTACATAAAACATCAAACCATATAAATAATGCATTCCTATATGAAATATTCCGTGTCATGCATGAGATGAGACTCCTCATGCCCACAACCCGAGTCCCAACCGACTCCCTCATACCTGCAACGCCAAGTGTGAAAAACCAGTCATTGGTGTTTCACCCAATGACTTAAATAATTGGAAAACCCTCAAATTTTAATTTATCAAATCTCGTGTGTTTATTTGGGTTGCGAATTTTCGGGGTCTCACCACAGGCTTCGCAACGCCTTCCAACACTTTCGCGAACTTTCATCGCTAGATTCATATGTCTGACCAAGAATAAAATTTAGGTCTTTCACCCTGTGATCCGCTCCATCTGCTTCACCCAAACACACGCGATTTATTATTATTAATATTTGCTTATCTAACCGCAGTCTCCATTTTGGACGTTGTCTCATTTATGAGCTCACCACACATTCACCAAGAATTTGAATAATAGTACCATGCACACACACCCGATTAGACGTGATATGACCGTGCATATGAAATGCAATCATACAATTTCATGCGATGTCATGCTACATGCATAATAAGAGCTATATATAACATTTATAAATTTCGGATAATTATATTTCCTACATATAATTTTCATTTATCACAATTTTCATGTTAATACATCAAACAAGTATATATAAACATGAATTTTACACACAACAACATGTTATTTATTTTTTCAACAATAACACACAAAATGACTCAAATCTCAGACCTATATAAAACAGGGCACCTCTTGGTCCCTTCACGATTCAATATCGACCATCATGGGAGCACTCAAACACACTACAAACCCGAAGACATCAGTCCCGCGATCAAACCAAACCTCAACTCAGCTCCGGATCACCTCGAAAAAAGTTCAAATTATGTCCTGACTGCTTGAAAACAAGCCCCGAATTCAATCCGATCGTCTGAAACAATCCCAAAAATTCTTAAAAATTCCTACACTCATTCTCAAATATTTGGGACTGAAATTTATGGCCTCTCACAGCCTTTAAGCAAATCCCAAGCCATTAAATGATCTTTAGGCTAGAAATAACACAAGTAGGAAAATTCCTTACCTCGTGGAGTTGACGAAACTCCAAGATTTTTGTACTCACGCGTAGTTCTCGATGCGTAGACCGACTTTGTCTTTTACTCCGACGAAAACCTACGATCTAATTTCCATAGACCTTAGAGAGAAGAGAAAGAAAAAAAAAAAAAAAATTCTCCCTCTCTCCTCTCACTATCCCGTACGCACCTCCGTCTCCTTTTTTTTCCTTTTATCCTCTTTTTTTTTTGTCATTTGTCCATCTCTCATTCGAGTCCATTTTTATCTCAAAACAATTTATTTATTTTCAGTTCAATTTATTTTAAATGAACTTAAATTTCTGCCTATTTCCTAACCCAAAGATTTTCAGAAAATCTCGCATTCGGAATGACGTTTATCACTCAAACTCAAAAATTCGACTATCTCAAAAATTCGACGAATTTTCTAAAGCTCACTGATTTCACGACGAATTTAACGACGTTAACTGCTTCGCAACTGAGATCTGTAGACTTGTGGCTTCCATTTTTAAAAATTTCTAATTTTCCTGGGTTTTACATATCCAAACTTTTAAAAACGAAAATATCAATAGATCTAAAATAGGCTACGAGCTCATCAAGTGGTAAAGGAGACCTGTGTAATGGAGGTTTTAAGACAAGTACCTAAAGAAACATAGTACTATAATGATGTAATGTGAATTCAATAGATATAAAAAAGTTAATGAAAAATTAATAATAATAATTATATTGTCTTACGCTTCTTATTGAACTTATTGATAATTACAAGCACTAAACAAAAATATTAATGATAATAGAAAATTAAAGGTATAGGATGATTACTCTTTCACTTCCATTTGTTCAAAGCCCCATTATGGCACTTACTTCTATGGAAGGATCATAGACTCATGGTAGGCTAGCTTTTGTGGGTACAATTATTTGGACCTGTTCCATTCTAAGCCCAACCCAATTCAAATAGTGTGAGAAAATTTCATATTCATAATTGACAATACACCAAAACATCTAGATTTGAAATTTTCAAATCAATTTTATTTAGAACTTTGATCATAGATTGAAAAAAAATAATTATTCTAAGTAAAAACAATATTATTAATAAGCTAATGTTAAATATAAAGATTTTATATTGTGATTCTTATTTCTTATATCGTTATACTTAATTTTATTTAATATACCTCAACAATCTTAAGATTTTATGATTAGTGACTGGGTTACATATTATTTTCCAATTCCCATGCCTTAAAACACCAAACATTTTTTGTGACACTGCTATTATTTTCCAATTCCCATGCCTTTAAACACCAAACATTTTTTGTGAAACTGCATGGAAAATGGTAAGGTAGAGGCCAAAACATCTAAAATTAGCAACTCATGTCACACCAGTTTAAAAAATGTTTCAACTTTAGTAGAAAAGAGCTACGTTTTAAAAGCTAGGCCGGTGATTGAACAAAAAAAATTATCGATTTATGGTTTATTTGGTCGAACCGTGGTCGAACCAAAGATATCATAAATAAATAATTAATATATTATTAAAAATAAAAATAACTATAAATTGATTTAATTGATTCAACCGGTTCAATCACTAATTCGACCAATTTGATCGATTTACAACCGATTTAAAGAAAAACGATTTTTTTTTCCTTTAAATCGGACCAGTTTTGTTTGATGACCATGGTCCAAATGAAGTTGACCAATCGATCAGGTTCGACTTTTAAAACATTTGAAAAGAGTGAAGACTGAAATTTGATGTGTGCAGGAATCAGCATAAAATGCATGTGAACTTTGAATTTTTGGGACAGGCTCCGTTTATGGAGTTGTTTCCTCTCTAGAAATACTGAACAAGACATGCCGCATAGACTATGAACCAGGCCACCTACGAAACAGAGGATACCTATGAAGTGTGTGTTTAGAATGTAATAGAATAAGGCGTGGTTCCTGCCTGGTTACAATCAGTATTCATGGATAAGAATGAAAGAAAGATCTATTGATGAAATAAAGTCATAAAAAGAGTATGACAAAATTGACTATGAAGTTAGTAAAGTCTTTGCTATAATTAAAGTTTTTTATATTTTACCTTTTTTAATGCTTATTAGTTGATTAGCTGTAGAATAGTCCATTCAAAATTGAGGTTTGTATCCATTCATGGTATTATAATAGTGCACGTGAACTTTTGGTAATTTTAATTTTGGAAAATCTACTCTAGATTTGAAAGTCCTTTTGACATAAAGGTAAGGTGTAATAATCTATTATTTTTAGCACGAGATAGATGATCAATTAAAGGGCATGAGATGTTGCATATATCAATAATGTGAATGAATAACATAGGTGTTAACAATACAGAAAATTAATCTTTTCAAAATATATATATATATATATATATATATATATATATATATATATATATATATATATATATATATATATATATATATATATATAGAAAAATTAAGGTATATCTATATCATATAACCCTGTACATTCATTTTCATATTAAGTAGATGATTCGTGCTACAAAAGAGGGGTGCTCTGATCAATAATATTTATATCCTAAATTCTTTCTACTATCTTAGCCAAGCTTACCGCAAAGATAAATGCTCTGGGGTCGAACTCGTGACTTTTTGTACAAATGAGCTGGGTAAAGTGGAGTTCAAAACTCCGGTGAATTAAATTTGATTTAGGTTTTTGGTCAAAAAATCAGGAGTTGGATGGTGCAGACAAAAATAAAATAAGTAAAGAAAAATGTAAAATAGAACCCCTTGAAGTATCAAAGCCACCGGGTTTAGGGTTTTAAGGCAACCAACATGTCCTCGAGTCTTTTTCCTCAAGGTTTGGGAGCATGCACATATAGTCATTTCCTAACTGATCTTCATTTAAACTTTAAAACTAAACCCTATGATTTTCCTTTGAAAGATGGCATTTTATTAGGCATAAATGTCCCTAGCAGTAAAAACATATCTCAAAAACACTACCCCACAATAACTAATATGAGACAACTAACTGGGCATCAGTGGATCTAATGAAAGTATCCATTGAACCCAAAAAGGTTGCCAAATACACATTAAGGAGGGCATGCTTAAGAGATTTTAACCTAAGGTGAGAAGCAGGAGCACAAATACCCATAAATGCGTGCGTTAAAAAAACAGAGGACCGTCAGTTTACCTCAAATCCTAGCAAACAACCGTCCTCTTCAAGGAGGAAGAGGTCTAGCCAACCATCCTCTGAGTTGTCATCCTCAGAGGAGTGTTTGGCAGCCGAGAAAATGGAAAAGAAAGTGAAAGAAAGTGAAGCAGAGGAGAGGAGAAGCCAAGCGGGAGAGCTGGAAGCTTCCCCCGTCACTTTATTGATTGAAGTTGATTGATACAGTGCTTTACAGATCGAGGCTTATATAGATGCTCGCAGTAAGGAAGTTACAAAAACCAAAATTGGAAGGCTATTACAGGGGTAAAATGGAAAAAAACCAAAAACAAATGCTAATAGGGCATAGCGTAGTGCGTGAACGGCAGCGTGAAGGAACGTAGCAAGGTGAAGGAACAAGGGCAAGGAGGCAGAATGCTGTCGCAGAAAAGCATCTCCCGCAGCGTACGCATCGTTTCACTTTTTCGCTTCTTCTTTCCTGTGATCCGACCGCAAACGACGAGTTTGACCTCGAATTCTTCGTGCTCGATCGACTCAACAATTTTGGTATGATTAGTTTCAAAACTCGCAAAATTTACCACAAAATGCGATCGCAGAATAGTAGGGACCTTAATGTGCAAATTGGGTTAATTAGAATGATTAGTACACAAAAAGTACTCAAAACCTATAATAAATAGGGTTCAAAATAACACTTTTTGGGCACTAATCAGTAGATTTGTTCATAGTTATATAATTTATACACTTTTTTTATATCTAAAGAATATTTTGGAAAACTTTATAGATAGTATTTTCATGTATATCCTATCTATGTGCCTTGTGTTTGATTGTTTTCTTCTTCTTTTTTATTAACTAGTAAGTGTGCACTGTGCTTAAAGTCGTGAGACAATATGAAAAATGTATAAAATTTTAATTTAATAATCAAAAGAGAGAAACATAATTGAATTTGACTAAAATGTATGTCATTGTTCCTTACTTTTATTTAGTACAAATATTTAAATTTGATATTTTTTAGACTTTTTTAGACCTATTGCTAATAAAAGGGCAAAAAGTTAATTATTTATGGACAATATAGTTTTAATTATCAAGAAGATACTTAACAACAATAAATTAATTATCAAAAAAAAGTAAAACATAGTTGAATTTAACAAATATATAAGTCATAGTTCTCACTTTGATAGGCACATATATCCAAATTTGATTTTTTTTAAACTTATTGATATTAAGTAGCAATTCAAAATTCATATACAATTTTTTATATTATTATTATAATTATTTGAAGCTCCTTTCGAATTTGTTTGATTGAAATTTTGAAAAGATAAATTTATACTCCAAACATTATTTAATATTTATTCACTTTTTTCTTCAAATATCTTAGTGCTTTTTGCTATATTTACTGGTACTTCATACCTTAAATTTATATTAAAATTATTAATATTAAAAAAAGTATTTAATTTTTTTATACATAAAACTAGTTCATATATATTATAATTTTTATAAACCTTAAAATCTAATTTTTCAAGAATGGCAAAATGAATTCCTAGCCAAAACCGAAATTTTCTTGTGATTTCTCGGATTAAACCCGACCATCGTTAATCGTCTCTCGAAATCTAGCTACCACGCCAAATTTCACGACCTCGGCATGCTCTGAATTATGTTTTTCTCGGAGTAAGACGTAGAGGAGTCAAGGACACTTTGACTTTACGAGCGGTTCAAGAGGTGCCACGTGTCCCCAAGAATGGCCAAACACGAAACAAGTGGGCCCATGAGCGACAAATGACACCCCTTGCAGTTGGAGGAATCTAAAGTTGAGTTGGATAAGCTGATAGGAGGAAACTCTAATAACCAATGAGAAAGTGACAAGTGGCATTTATATGACTTTTCTCGACCTTAATCTGCACTCAAACCGGCTCGATGAAATGTTATATATGGTTATAAACTAAAGAGAGAAAGAGAGTGATTTTGCAGAGAGAAGACGACCTTATCTCTGGGGATTTCCCAATGACCTGACCGCCAAGCCCACAGTAAAAGCAAATTTGCTCCCCACTATGCTTGCCATAAAGGGAGGATTCCGTTTTTGTGGGAGTTTCGACAAACCTGGCGCAGTGCTTTTTCCCTCCTACTTATATTTTACTCTTCTGGCTAAGTGGTCATTTCAATGAATGTGGATTTGTTAAGGCCCTGATGGTCGTGGTTTCTGGCTCCGCAAAAGATTCGGGACTCCATTGAAGAAATCCCTGTAGCTTGTTTCGACAAATTCACCTGACTATCAGTGGTGGCTTGTGTGATGTCACAGTTATTTCCATAAGGAATAACATGCCGATTGTGATTTGTAAGGCCCTAAGATGAACTGCAGGATTGCATATTAAATTTACGCTGAATAATCTTATGTTATTGATATGAATAAATAACATATGTAGTTTTGTTAATATACGACGCTAGTATATTAACACGGGATTGTATGGAATGTGAATTGAATGTTTAGTGTGCCATTGCATGAGCACTTAGGTGGGGAGTAACCCAAGTAGGAAAATTCCACTACTAGGTGCACCCGAGGATGAGACGCATTTGAGACTGTAGAGACGAAGAAATGACCAAACTGGCCTTATTTCCATATTTTGTAAAATTCTGGGCAAGAGACCCAGTTTTGGATAAATTGTAATAAAACAAATCAGAATTAAATTCCTTGTGATAAAATATACATTTCACAAAGATGATGTGATGTGCCAAAGCTCGCCATTTTTACTGCAGATGACTCACGATACATGAGACACATATTTTCCATGGATTGACGGTGGTCAACGAGACACCCCGGGATTGGGGCATCACAATTTTAATTGATTTTAAAACAACACTTTAACTTACTAAAAAATAAACTCTTATATTCACTCAAAGTAGAACAAAAATATATTTTATTTTAAAATTAGCAGAAGTTAAAACAAACAAATAATTTCGAACCCGTCCAAAACCGTGTAAAGCAAGTTCTTGTCCACCAAGACATCTAACCTTTTGATAATTAAAGACATTCAAATAATATATATTAGAGATAAATCATCTTTTACTTTTTATTACATTAATTTTATTTTCAAGAATTACGTTTAAAATTTTAAAAAAAATATATATATATTGAAATTATTATGAATTGATAAGATATATTGTTAATATATTTTTAATTATAAATTAATAACAATAAAATATAAAAATAACAATAATAACAATAATTGATTTTTTATGGATAAATCCAATAATATATATTTAAATTTTTAAGATTGCAATTATATTCATGATAATTTTTTAAAGATAATCTTATAAATAAAAAATAATTATAATAATTTTTGACTACGTAATTATATAATAATTTAGTGTTAATGGCTAAATTCTAATGATATATATTTAAATTTTAATATTATAATTATTTTCATGATAATTTTTTAAAAGATAAGCATCATCTTTTTTGAAAAAATAAAAATATTTTAAATGTTTTAAAAGTATTTTCATAATTTTATATAATTTTTATTTTATATATATTTATATAAAAATATCCACTCATATATCTCTAATACATTTGATATATATAGGAATCCAAATAAAATATAATGGTAAGAGATACTATTAAAGGAATTATCAAGGTGCATCTTAGCACCAAAAAGAAGGAAAATTGCCTTTCATGTTTTGATAAGTGTGTCTCATCTACTACCACTTTTGAAGAGGGCCTTCTCACATAATATTTTCTTACAACACAAGAAAAAATAAAAACCCAAAAAACTTTATCATACAAAAGAAACCTAAAAACTTTCCCTCCCTTCACATCATCGTAGATATTAATAATTTAAATATTTTCTTATATTAATAATTTAAATATCTATAAAGATATTAATAATTTTAAAGATATCATTATAGAAAAATCTTTCTAAGCTATTGTCCATGTTATTTAAAAATTTATTTTTAGAGTTTATGACTAACTTTTCTCTTGTTAGAAGAAATAGATATTTTTTACTTGCCAAATCGCCATTGTTTTTTAGAATTAATTAGACACCATGTATTTCAGTTTTGTTTGAGCAAAAGATATTAGAAAAGACGTGTTTCTTTATTTAGACACTGTAACAACTACTTCGCTTCTTGGCTATCTAATTCTTCATAAAGATAGTAGAACCTTAAGATAGATAAATAATCACGTACAACCAGCTCATCTTGTAAAGAAAATTTTGAATAGAATATTTTGTAGGTGGGACAGAGGCATTTTCTCTCACCATCTAACAACTCCTGCTCCGATTGGGCTTTGAGGAGACATAAACCACCTGATAGAGTAGTAATATGCAACTATCTTCTTCATACCGGTTACAGATACTTCAAGTTAGTAACCCATCTTCTTCAAGACTTGGAATCCAATGATTCGTTGGAGGTTGCTTTTCAGCATCATCTCTTTGTTCTCCCCCCTTTGTAACTAAAGTCCGATCTTCAACTCCACCTTTCTCCCCCTTCATAAAGGTGGTTCCAGTCTAATCATTGCAAATAAAAATCAAATCCTTTCCTGAATTAAAAAAAAAAAAAAATGAAAGGGAAACAGAAAAGAATGGGGTTGAACGTATGATCCGTATAGAATCCAACTCTATGAAGTAATGCGTCTCCACAAATTCCTCTTGCAATATGGCATCCCCATCTATCGAAATCAATCATGGCCTGGATATGAAATAAAGTTCATATGAAAGCTTCCATTTTACGGATACTTCAAATTAGTACCTATCTTCTTCAAGGCTTGGAATCTAGTAATTCGTGCAGGATTGCTTTTAAAGCACCTCAGCATCATCTCTTTGTTCTCCCTCCTTTGTAACTAGAGTTCGATTTCACCCTCATTTCTCCCTTTTATAAACCTAGTTCAAGTCTAATCATTGCAAATAAAAATCAAATCATTTCATACATTAAAATAAAAATAAAAAAGAAAAATGAAAGGAAAACAGAAAAAAATGGGATTGAACTGTATGATGAACTGAATGATGATGTTTATCAATAGAACTCAACTCCATGAAATAGTGGGTCTCCACAAATTCCTCATAGAATATGGCATCCCCATTTGTCAAAATCAAGAATTTACACCTTAGAGCCAAAACTAAAGATGACATTTTCATTTAAGATGATTATTAGTATTCCAATGGTAGAGAAATCGTTAAAAGTCATCGTAAAAGCTTCATTTAAGATGATTTAAGGTGATTATTAGCATTCAAATGGAGAAACAATTAAAGTAATGTTAGGATGAAAACTTATTTTTTTCGTTAAAAATGCCATTTTCATCTTAAAACGATTTAAGAAGATTATTAGTATTCCAATGAAATAAAGTCCATATGAAAGCTTTCTTGGTCTTTCTTATTCTGAAATTACCCCTCCCATTATTTCACCTACTCAGATTTGGGCTTTCTTCCTTAATAAAATGGTTTTTTCCACCCAATATGAGTTTTTATTTGATTTTTCTTTGTTTCACATGTTTGTCGTCGACTGGTTGTATTGCATGGTTATTCATTGGTTTTTGTATTAGTGATTCGCACTATGCCGCTCAACTTACGTGTAAGTCACATCAAACCTTTGTTCGCTTCCAGATAAGTTTCATCGCACCTTAATCTTAGGTATTCCGCATATTAGGATTACCTCTTACGTAGCCTTGGAGCCGCCGCTGCTATCGACTCGATGCTAGTGTTATCTTCTAACGTTTTTAATGGGGCTTTGATTTTATGTGTTCATGTAGCCGCATATCGCCAATCAATGAAATTTCGCTTCCATTGTCAAAAAAAAGAAGTCCATATGAAAGCTTCTATTTTACTTATAGCTTTGGAATTTAACGCTTAAATCAAGGGTAATTTTAGAATAAAAGTGTAAAACACTTGATACTTTTAAGAGTTGTATAGATTACTATCAATCATCTTTAAAATATCAATTTAAAATAAAAAAATTGGTGTATAAGTTAATCTTATTCAACCACTACTCTCATCAAGCTGTTTCTATAGATTACTATCAATCATCTTTAAAATATCACTCTAAAATAAAAAATTGGTATGCTAATTCCCATTCAACCAATTACTCCCATCACAGCTACTTCTATATAATACATACATATATATATATATATATATATAGAACAAATCATAAATGTATTTTATAATTAAAACTTTACTTTATTTTTAATCAATGTTTTAAAAATCGGATCAGTAATTAAACTAGAATAGTTATCGGTTTGGTTCACTAGTTGAACTAGTGACATTATAAGTAAATAATTAATATATTATTAAAAATAAAAATAATTATTATTTGATTTAATCGGTTCAACCATTGATTAAACCGGTCTAATCATCAGTTTAATCGGTTCAACTGGTCTAATCATCGGTTTAACATGTTCAATCGCCGGTTTGATTGGTTTACAACTAGTACAAAGAAAAACGATTTTTTTTTCCTTTGAATCATACCAGTTTTTTTGCCGGTTCACGGTCCAATCGGTTGGATCGACTGGTTTGATCCGATTTTTTAAACATTGTTTTTAATTTTATTTTTTATTTTTACCTTTCGTGAACCAAGGGATGCAAAAAATGTTAAACACAAAGAAAATGGATGAGAAAAATATATTTATGATGGATAAAACTTTCATATTTTAACTTGTAATTATATATCCTGTGTTAAAAGACTAGACAAATTGAGAAATTTCTTTCATCACAAAATATAACAAGTGATTAGTTATTAAAATTTTCTTATATTTAAGATTATGTATAAATTATTCAATAATTCATAATGTAGAAAATAATTTTGTGTTATTTTTTTAGAGGACATTTTCTAATTTTTAGTTTTTCTTTTCCAAACTAAAATATTGAACCAAAGTATTTCCACTATATGATTAAATTTATATCCTTATTTTATTATATTATAAAGTTTGTTCCACTACTATAAAAACAATTTATAGTGTCATTACTTTTGGTGTCATTTGTTAAAATAATGATACTGTATGACTTAAAGTTCATAAATGTGATACATCATATCGAAAATATTGAATTGGGAATGCTAGTTTTAGATTTATGATGTCATTTTTTGAAAAGTGACACCATATGAAATTTAAAAAAATTGTATTGGAGTAGCTAAATTGTGCTAATTTTATATTACGGTGTCATTTTTTTGGAAAGTGTCGTATTGATTTTTTTAAATTTTAGATTTATATTGCCATTTTATGAAAGTGGCATCATATACAAAATTTTAAATTGTATACTTTTGCATAACCAGAACAATCATCTTCTTCCATCTTTTCTTACATCCATAAACCCATGAGAGTTTTTTTATAAAGTTAATCACAACAAAATAATATAAAAATGTTTTATTTAATATCTCCACAAGTTAATTTTTATCTAAAAATAAAGTAAAATTTTTTATGTATGATAAAATAATTTATTATTGAGAATAATATTTTAATATATTTTGTTTAGATAATTTTTGAATAAGGATATTTATTATATTTTTTCTTCAACTAATAATAGAAATTTTTTTCTATGGTTTATCAATATGATCTATTTAAAAAAAAGTTTATGAGAAATAAAAAAACAAAGGGTAAGTTAACTCATTTAAAAATAATTCTTATTAGACGTTTTGTTTTAAATGAGAGAGGTTTGTTATGAAATTTACCTTTTTGGCAACCTGTTAGACAACCAAAAATAAAAAAAAAGAACCCAGATTTTTTTTTTTAAATAACTTTGTATTTTTTTTTTTTTGCAAATCACAGTATAAAACCAAACATATAAATCCTTCATGACCAATAACTTATAAGTATTATAGTATAAATAGTGAACAAGAATTCATCAAAACCCAGAAAATTATCTTAAATTCTAATGATAAGTCAAAATTTGAAAAACCCTAAGTAGCATATAATAATTTAATGCCAAATAACTGATACAATTTACAAATTTTTTTCAGTATTATTAACAACAAACTACCAAGACTCCAAATTTTCAACTATTGGAATGAAATCAAGAACCCCTTTATGAAAAAAAAGATTTTTTTAAAAAAAATCTACCTTGAAATGTCTTGAGCAAAATTGAGAAAAATCTAGACAAATTGAAGAATAAATAACCGGGTAATAAAAATCTTAAGAAAAATGAAGAATTAAAAAAAAGAAATTCGTTTTGTTTTGAGTTTTGTGACATTAAAAATAATCAATTTTTTATTTTTATTTTTATCTTTATCTTTTTGGGTTTTTTGATCCGTAGTAAAAAATGATATTTTTGGAACAAGAACTCTTTTCTTTAAAACAAAACATCTAATATGAATTATTTTTAATCTTTCTCAAAACAAAACACCTACTAGGAATTATTTTTAAAGGAGTTAATTTTCCCTTAGTTTCCCATTTATCATAAACTTTGTTTTTAATAAAATCATATTGATAAACTATAGCATAATTTTCCCACTAATAATCATATTTCTTCTTTAATTCTTCAATTGTTTAAGAAATGAATTTTTTTAGGTTGTAATATTTATTAATACTTGAAAAATTCTAAAAACTCTTTTCAAATAAATTATGTGGCGCCTAATTCCTGGGTCTCATTGACCACTCGTCAACCCATTTGAATAATTGTGTCTCATTTCCTACGGCACCCATACGTAAATGGTCACATTGACCCATACATCCATACTCACAAAACGATTTTATACAAAAAGCGAGCTTAATTCACAATTATCTAAAACTTAGTTTTTGCCACGTATTTCACAACATATAACAAGGCCATATATGGCCATTTCTTCGTTCCTAAGCACTTGATGCATCCCATCCCCGTGAACCCTTCTATTCGAAATAATTTTCCTCGACAAGGAAGAACGCACAAGAGGATAATCTCCTACATGGGTTACTCCCTACCTAAGTGCACATGTAATGACAACTAAACAAATTCAAGTAAAACATGCAAGTCCCTACTCAAATGTCTACATGATATGGATGAGAATGTGACCCACCCACTCTCATGTCTTGAGCCCTCACTGACTCCCTCACGCATGCTTAAGCCAAGTGTGAGAAAACAATGTTTTCAAAACAAAAGGTTTTTGTTCTTGAAAACATACTACCGAAGTTTCAAGAAATCTATTGACAACCCTCCCAGGTGAATTGCTAGGTACCGAAACAAAGATGGGCCCTCGCACGTGAACTCGGCCGGACAACTTCCAAAGCAATTCTTTGAAAATCTCTTTAAAATTCCTTTCACAACCATTTTTCCTTTATTTTCTTCATGTCAGCACTCACACCTATTGATCTAGGCTGGGCCCTTGGCATATGAAATGCATTATGCCATTACAATGTATGCAATATATCATTCATGCACATAATTCATATAACAACCACATGCTATTTATTCATATAATAACATCAAAATTAGCCTATGGGCTAATTAAATAATTCAATTTCCAATTACCACACACAATTATATTTAATATAATTCAAATCCATCATGTTAACACATTAAATTACATGTACTAACACCGCTCCCACACACACTCCAAGCCATTCACTTTGGCCAAGATTGCAAAACAACACACATGGACAATTTCAAATTCAATCAATCAACCCTGACTATTTTATTAGTCTCACGTAATAACCGAAACTGCCCAAAATTTCCAGCCTTTGGTCCCACTCCGAAGGACCGAAAACTCACGGCCATTTCAGCCTCAAACACTCTAACCACAATTTATCACACAACCAAGGCACACAAGGACCATTTTCAGTCCGAGATCAGTCCGAGACTGTCCAAAACAAGTCCCGAAATTTCCAGTATGCAGTCCCGACTTTCGAGACTGATCAATTGGCCACTCACGGCTTCATACAATCCAAATAATTAACAAGGCTCTTAAACAAGGATTAAATCAAGTAGGAGAAAACCTCTAACTCTCGGAGTTGTTGAAACTCCACAAAACTGGTGCCCACGCGTAGCTCTTGCCGTGGGGAGCAACTTTGCTTCTTGTCTCTCCAGAATTCGACGGTCCGATCATCGGGAAATTTAGAGAGAAGTTGGACACTCTCTTTTTAAAAATCCCTTCCTTTCTCTCTTCTTCCTTTTCTCTCTCTAATTTTCCCTCCCAAACTGTTTGGGAGAAGAGAGGAGTCAAGATTTGGGTCCTCTCACTTGCCACATGTCAATCTTCTATTGGCTCATGGGATTACACCTTATCTTCTTATCCACCCACTTTGGATTTTCATCCAATGGCATCATGCCATGTGTCCACCCCTGACCACACTTGAGCTCATGTTTGACTATTCTCGCACTGACACGTGCACCTCAGCCCACTCAAAACGCTGTGTCCGCCACTACCCCGTTGCCTCGAAACGTGAAATTCGATTTTATCGGAATTTGGACAAATTCGACTTACTAACTAGATTTCATGGCACGATTCCAAATCCTAAGTCCGTTTTCATATCCGAGATCTAAAAATTCCTGATTTTGACCGAAATTACCATTTTATCATTTTTCGAAATTATAATTTTCTGAGTTTTCACAAATTATACAAAATATATATCTTAATATATTTTGTTTTGATAATTTTGGGAATAAATTTTCATTTATTATTATTTTTTTAAATAATAATATTATAATTAATTTCTATATAAGTAATTATAGAGAATCATATTTTAATATATTATGCTTAGATAATTTTGGAAAAAAGTGATTTACTTTATTTTTTCTTTAAATAATAATCTTATTTCTTGTTTAATTAGTCTATTATTTTATAAATAAATTTTTAGGTTTTAATATATATAAATACTTAAAATTTCTAAAAAACACTATTTCCAAATAAATTATAGAGAATAATATTTTAATATATTTTGTTTATTAATTTTAAAATAAATGATCTATTATTATAATTTTAGATAATTTTAGGTAATCAACCATAAAATACCTAGGTTCAACATGCTATTAAAGCTTGATCTGTAGGAGGTCCTAGGTTCAATACCTTCCTTTGAATTTGAATGAAAGTCCATAAAGAATCGAGGTCATCAAAATACTTAGTTGATGACTATAGTTTAAAATTTTTTTAAATAGTTAAAATCATAGTTAACACCACAGCTCATGCTTAAAACATAATCATAATTGGTGACTGGTTTTGAAAATCTTTTAAATGACATAGTTATCAAACATAGTTAAATAACCCATTATTGATGACTACGGTCTTAATCATTTAAAATATTTTCAAAACAATAGCTACCAACAGTAATTCTAATTTTAAGCCTAAAACTATTGTTGTTAACTACGACTTTAATTATTTAAAAAAATTAAAAACGTAGTCACTAACTATAATTTTGGATACCTGAATCCTACGTGATAAAAACACACTTATTTGGGTATTATTTTAGAACAAATGTTAGTTTATTAAAAAAGTATTATTTATAGACAAAGCTCTATTTATTGTCTATTATTTATAGACAAAGCTCTGTTTAGTGTACCTACATTCTACAACCAAGCATATTGAAGTTTCTAATCTGGACGAGTCACGTGTGAACTTGGAAATAGACTAAGATCACCGTCTTGTGCCATGCATTAAACTGGGAACCTAACTCCATGTGTTTGACAAAATGCCAGTCCTAAACCTCCTTCTTAAACTCTGAATTTGAGGTAAAATATCCAAGGAATTCTGATGACCGACGATAGCAACAAACTGATATTGATGTACACATTGCTTTTATTCTAAAGTGTTTTTTTTTATTTATTTTTTTATGGATATTTCAACAAGCTTCAACAATTTGGTAGCAGCCGATATGGCTCCGAGAAATATTCGCGTATCCAATGTCAAGGCAGGCTGTTTCAGATTCAAAATTCACATATGCAAACAACAAAGCATTAAACACTTTGAATCCTACATAACTTGAAGCTCACGTCTGTGGTGCCATCGTTTTCTTCAAAGCAATCATAAAGTTATGTCGTTCGTATTACTTTTGTGTGACATAATACCTTTTCTCCAATACGAAACTGAACAAACGTTAAAATAGAACATAAGAATAAACAACAAAAAAATAAAAGACAAGAAAAAGGAAACACAAAATTTACATGAAAATCTGGGGTCAAGGAAAACCACAAGAAAAGATTATTTATTTTAAAATTGAATACAAGATTGAAGTATTGTATACACTTATAGAACCCGACACCCTAAAATACATAACATATTTATAAGTATACAAAATTTAATCAAGTACATACTAATAGATGAAAATAGCTCTAATATCATGGCCCCGAGGCTAGAGGGAGAAGAGCTCGTCCACATTGATCACAACCACACACAGCGTCCCCCTTAGAGGCTAATACTCCGGCATGAAGTGCGAAATGGACTTGACCTGAAAATCATATGGCTTTGTCTAATTACGAGTAGTAGTACATAGTATACCAAGCATGCACTGCCGTGTAGTGGTTGTCCGTTACTTATAAGTCCTCCACTCCTTGTAGTATATATATATATATATATATATATAAAAACTTGGAGAATTTTGTAGCTGGGGACCAAATAAATGATTTGTCTTGCTTCGCCGTTGTCTTTAACGAATATTAAAATTACATATACCAGCAGAGGATTCATAATTGAACAAAAGGAATCTGTGTTTTTAGCTACACACAATATACTGATTGAAACTATATGAATCTTGCTAGTTTGCCCAGCATGGTCTCTAAGGGCCCATTTGTTTTTATTATTTTTAATTTTCTTTGCACATAATACACCGATATAATAACTTATATTCTTTAAGAACTTGAACCAAGGACTTCGCACAAACCATCTCCTTTCATCATTTGAGCGGCATTAAAGGCACTCTCGGCCCACTTAATGGCCTGGTAGTCCCCGTAGTGATTCATGTATATTATATGACTGATTAATGTACTCTTTACTTTTATTTTCATCCATTTAAAATACATCTATTCTTTTTTCATAACCCGATTGTAAGAACCAATTTTGTTCGTCTGATCTCCGGGGCATCGGCTATGTAATGTGAACCTACAAAAAGGGCAATTCGGCGACGGTGGGCCGGCCGCTTCTCTGATGATTAAGTCAGCAATATAGAGAGGAAGAAGAAGGATGTTGAGATAGTTGAAATTGCATACATTTTTCTGTGGGGGATCTTCCCAATTTATAGGGTTCGGTTCCCAAATCTCCGTTCTTATTTTAGGAGTAATATATGTTTTTCCTTATTAAGGATTATCCTTTTATGAGATAAGATCTGTTTTTCCTTATCAAGAATTATCCTTTTAAGCTATAATAACTATTTTTCCTTATTAAGGATTATTCTTCCAAATAAATGATTTAGAAATAGAAATTGCTGATAACATCTACTTTGCGTATTTTCGATAACAAATTTCCATATTCTGAGACGTTTATTGGGGTTCTGACCCCGCACTAAGTTCTAGTGGACTGCACTGGTCTGTGGGTTCCCATGTGTTTTAATACGTTGGGCCGCCTGGGCCTCGCCATGATGTATAGTATATTTTCTGCATGCGCAATGTGTACTATTGAACAAAGGGGTCTGACCTAAAAGCAATTGCACTACACGCCCCTCTTTTTTCCCCTTGGCCAAGGTTGGTACTTTCTTCACGAGAAAATATGGTGCTTTTAAACCTTGAGTGGGTGTTGAAGGACCGAGAGAATAATGCGCATTGAACGTATGTTTGACATAAAGCACGGTGAACCACACATGTTTCTCAACACGCCGATGGCTCGAGATCATTGGAGAGGAGCCGCAATGAGCTCCTTTTGTCTGTGAAGAACTCCCAGGAGTTAGGCTCCAGCCCCTTTCCTTACATAGCCCCCGTCATACCCCGTCCGTTGCCAAGAGAGGTCGTTGGGGGTGAACATTTTGTTCTTGCTGATCTTTTGAAGTCAATCTCGGGTAGCTCTTCCCAAGCGGGGTTGGCTCGAGAGCCTCAAGCCGAGATCGCTAAAGGGGCCTTAGTTAGCTTCGTCCGGCCTGATCAGTCACCTTTGAGGGAACAAGACTCACAGGTTGCCCCCCAAGTGATAAAGAGAAAGAATGCACAGGCTGAGAGCCATTGCTGTGTTTAAACATGCGCCTGGCTAGAGCCCAAAGTTTGGCCCTTCAAAGTGCCGCCAGTGCCTGTGAGCCATAGTCCTGGTCTGGAAGTGCCGACGACTCTAGCGAAGTCCGACATGTGCAACATGCTTCTGACGGCTTAGAGCCAAAGTCTGGCATTAAGAAAGTGCTCGATGGCTTGGAGGCGTGTCCGGTACAGAAAGTGCCAGACGCATTGGGAGCTACAGTTTGGCGAAGAGTGCTACCATTGAGCTACAGTCCGGTCTTTGAAAAAGGTACTTCCGCCAGAGCCACAAGTCTGGTCTTTGAGTGCTAGGACGGCTTAGAGCCACAAGTCTGCCTGAAAGTGCCAGACGGCCAGTGCCAGAAGTCCGACATTGGCGATGTGCCAAACGGTATGTATTGGTTCAGACATAGCGCTGGGACGCATGAGCCGTGTCCGTATTAAGAAAGTGCCAGATGGTTTGGAGCCAGAAGTCTGACATTAAGAAAGTGCCAGATGGCTTGGAGCCAGAAGTCTGGCATTAAGAAAGTGCTAGGGGACAAATTGAGCCATAAGTCCCGACCTCAAAGTGTCGACCCGCCTGTGAGCCACAAGTCCGGCCCAGAGTGCCGACGGCCAGAGCCACAAGTCCGCCTTTGAAAGTGTCGACGCCTTAGAGCCAAGTCCGACATTAAGGAAGTAAGTAGACAAGACAGAGCCGTGGTCCGATATGGAAGTGCGCATTCCGCATAGAGCCAAGTCTCCATTATTACAAAGTGCTGCACGGCTGTATTGTGAAGTCTGGCATTAAGAAAGCGTCAGACGGCTTGGAGCCAAAAGTCTAGCATTAAGAAAGTGTCATACGACTTTAGAATTGCCAGACTGGGCTAGACAAAGTTCACTACAGTGCCGACGGCTTAGAGTAAAAGTCTAGCATTAAGAAAGGCCGACGGCTTCGAGCCACTGTCCGTCTCCAGTGCCAAACCGCTGTGGAGCCACAAGCCTGTCTTTGAAAGTGCTCGACGCCTTAGAGCCGTTTTGACATTAAGGAAGCGCAGATGCATAGAGCCGTAAGTCCCACACAAGGAAGTGCCAGACGCATGTAGCCGAAGTCCGATGATTAAGAAAGTGCCAAACGGCTGTAGCCAGGTCCGCATTAAGAAAGCTACGACGGCCGGGAGCCAAAAGTCCGCATTAAGAAAGTGTCATACGACTTTGGGAATCACGACCCGCCAGACTGTAAGCCTTTGCATTAAGAGCCACAGATCGCTGTAGGTTCGAGCCAAAGATTAAGAAAGTGTCGACATCTGGAGCCACAAGTCCGTCTTTTGAAAGGACGCAGAGCCACAACCGTTTGAAAGTGCCGTGACGCGCTTTTGTAGCCAAGTCTCAGACATGATGTGCCAACCAAGATAAAGCCGTAAGTTCGGGCATTAAGGAAGTACTTACGCCTTAGAACGTTTGACAAGAAAGTCGCTAAACCCAAGATGTAATCGTAAGCTTGCATTAAGAAAGTGCCGCACGGCTCGAGCCACAAGTCCTGCCCAGGCGCGCCGCATCTTAGAGCCGTAAGCTCGACACAGCGAAGCGCATTCGCCAGAATGGGAAGTTCTACATTAAGGAAGTTACCTATTAATGTAACCAGAAGTCTGGCATTAAGGAACGCCGTGACGCATAGAACCGTGGTCCGGCATTAAGAAAGTGCCAGACGGCTTAGAGCCGGAAGTCTGGCATTAAGAAAGTGCTAGACGGCTTGGAGCCACAAGTCTGGTCTTAAGAACCGCTCGACGGGCCAGAGCCGTAAGTCCGACACAAGGAAGTGCCGCACGGCATGCAGCCGTAAGTCCCGCACAAGGAAGCGCCAGACAAAGATAGAGCCAGAAGTCCGCATAAAATGAACCACCGAGCATCAACCATATCGGGCCGATAGGACATTTCCTACTGGTAATGAACCAACCAGCATCCATGTCGGCCGACAGAGCACACATCCGACTTTGTACCGGGCCGCTTAGGCATTAGCCAGCGCCGGCCTGATAGGCATTTAGCACCATCCGGATTTTAATTTAGCCGTCGGGCATTAGCCATGTTCGAATCGATAGGGCATTAGCGCTTATCTCAAGCCGTTGACCAGCTTAGGGATGTTATCTATATCACGGATAGGTCATTTACTACGCCATTCGAGCTTTTATGGACTGCCAGATGGTTAAAGTTCATACCGGCTGGACAAGTCATTTTATCGCGACTATCCGGATTTTGGGCGGACCTGCTAGATGTCATTTTTAATGTCGGGATAGCCATTTTATCAAGGCTATCTAGGCTTCTTTTAAGTGGACCTAAGTAGATGTTGTCTTTATCGTGGGCCTATAGGTCATTTTATCAAGGCCATATCCGTGCTTTTGCTGACCATGGATGCTGTCTATACCAGCCGCATAAAGTCATTTCATCACACCGCTTTGAAGTCGACCGCTATAAGTTAATTCTGTTAGCGCTCGACGGATCATTTATCACAATGTCCTGACTTTTGGCCTGACCGCTTAGAAGTTGTCTTTTATCGCCTATTGTAAGTCATTTTATCGCAACTATCCGGCTTTTGGGTTGACCGCTATAAGTTATTTCTATCAGGGTCGACATGTCATTTTGCGTATTGCTCATCCGGATTTTTAAGTTGACCTATTTAGAAGTTGTCTTTACCGCCTGACAGTCATTTTAATGGGCAAGCATCCTGACTTTAAGTCGAATTCTACTTAGAAGATCTTGACTGCGATAAGTCATTTATCGCGCCTTCCGACTCTGCTGATCACTAGAAGTTGTCTTTACCGGCTAGACTGTGTCATTTTATCGCTACCATCCGACTTTAAGTGGGCTATTGCAAAGATTGATAGAGAATGCTTTTAAAGAAAGCTTTATTGATAATACCTTTCCTGTGCTCACGCTTTCTCCGATCCGAACCGATTGGTCATTATTTCTCTGTGAGCCTTAAACATGACTTTGCAACTCCTTCATCTTTCTTGCTTGTTCCTCTTGTTTTCTCTCCATGTCCTGATGCCTAATGGAAGAATTGATTTTCTAACGACTGGGTCATTGGGTTACATGACATCATACCTTAATGGACTACATGCGGAATTAGACCATCAAGTTCCAGACAAAGGGCTACTAGACAAATGGCATGGGAGCTAAGTTTCTGCTAATCGTTTAAGAAACTTTTTTGTTCGAGCTTCCGCGCATCGACGCTAATGTAAGAACCAAGCTAATTTGTTCAAGCCTAATCTCGGCATCATCATGTAATGTGAACCTCGCAAAGGGCGATCCGCGACGGTCACCGCCTCCTCCGCGATTAAGTCAAAGAATATTGAGAGGAAAAAGAAGGAGGTTGAGGATATTGAATTGCATAATTTTTTCATGTGATCTTTCCTAATTTATGTGGTTTGGTTCCCAAATTTGCTCATTTTAATAATATATGTTTTTCTTATTAAGGATTATCCTTTTATGGGATAAGATCTATTTTTCCTTATCAAGGATTATCATTTTAAGGGATAATATCTATTTTTCCTTATTAAGGACTATTCTTCCAAATAAATGATTTAGAAATTAGGACCAGGATAACATCTACTTCTATGCATTTTCCCATAACAAATTTCCCATACGCGGTGAGATGGCCACTGGGGTCTTGACCCAGACTGCTCCCAGGATCGCACCGTCTAGTGGGTTCTATGTGGTTTTAATACAAGTACGCCTTGGCCGTCTATGAGGCGGGGCAAGCAAAGGGCCTCGCGGGCGCGGCCCATTGAACAAGGTCTAGCCTAAAGCCGGTATCCATCGATCACTATTTTATGAAACTAATAACCATTCTACTCATTATGTTGATAACAAGGATTAATTTGTTCTAAAACATATTATGAAACCCTAGCCTAATTTTCTCTTAAATTTTTTTTTTCTATTAGCTTATTTTCCTTAAGTAAGGAGGGGTGTTTTTTTTTAGTCATTTTTGCTTTGAAATCACCCATCTGCACCTTTTTCTATCACCCCTCTACACATCTTTCTATCATTTTTTTAATAAAGTGGTTATTCCACACAAATCTGGGTTTTCATTTGTTTTTATGATTTCGTCGCTATCTTGTCGTAAAGATATAATTCGCGCCATTTCAATACAACGTTTTTTGTTCTTCTTCGTTTTCTTGCATTTATTCAGGTGTAGACAATTTAGATGGACAAAACACATCTTATCATAATCAACAAATAAAATCAATGGTCATCAAATATGTTGTAGAAGTGAAGTCGTCACAATAGTAATATCAAATATGTAGACTCAATTCTCAAATTTGTAAGTTTTGAGTTTATACATTAAAGGTTTTGAGCCAATTCATTATAAGTTTTGAGCATATTCATTATGTTATTAATCAGGATGTTGTTTCATCCTTTATGGTTTTTAATGAATTTGATTATGTGGTTTCTATTTATGTATTGCTAGTTTGAATCAATAATTTCTTTTTTCTTAAAAAAAATAAGGAATAATAAGTAGGCACATAGATATTTAAAATTTTATTTTGTTTCAATTGTGAGACCTAATTTTTTTTTTTTTAAATTATTTTTTACTTTCCAAAAACAAGCATACTTGGTGATATTGAACAACAATAAAATAAGTAGGTTAAAAAACTATAAACATAATTGAAACTGCTAGAATCATGCAATGGTGATAAGAGTCAGAGAAGAAAATTAAAAAGAGTACAATATACAAATTTTACGTGGTTTGACAGTGTGCCTACATCCACAGGAACGACAGCTCAAAATTTCACTATCACTAAAATAGGGTTACATAGGAAGGTATTTACACAAACCGTGATAAGGATCAAATTACAAAATACCCTTATACTCTCGAACATACCGTATCGCATCAATGGCTACGACCTACTTTTCTTTGGCACTTCGCTCTTTACTTCCATATGAGCCACATGTCATAACAATCTCCATCTTGGCGAATATTCACCTCTTTAAAGAAACCAAACATGGCTTGAAACTCCACTTGGGGCAATAGGTCTGGACATCTCCCATCTAGAGATATTAATCAAGTCCAACCAGTGCTTGAACTTTTGCGTGATAATAGGCTTCGGTCAACATACCGCATCTGTAAGTATGAATCTTCTCAAGCAACAACTCACCTGCACTAACTCCTTTGATATTGTGAAATCTCTCACATTTACGTGGTTCGGGTCGTTATACGATACATCATCTGTTCCTTGCCAAAAAGATGACACTTTAACTGTCACAATGCAACTGAACTCCACCTTGCTGAATATCCAGCTCCTTGACTAATCCTACAAGCTATAATGCTTCCTTGGCAACCTTAGCTACTGCCATTTACTCTGAATCAATGGTAGATAATGCAACTAGAAACTATACCATAGACTTCCAACAAATAGGTCCTTCGCTAAGAGTGAACAAGTAACCTGTGATAGACCTCCTGTCATCCAAATCCTTTGCATAATCTGCATCCACAAATCCCACAACTAAAGGATCACTCTGTTGTCTGTTGAACATGATGCCATAGTTTTTAGTCCCCCTTAAGTATCTGAAGATCCACTTGATTGTATCACAATGTGACCGTCTTGGATTCGATAGAAACTTGCTTACCCTAGTAATAGCTTGTGCTAAGTCTGGTCTTGTACAAACCATCACATATATCAAGCACCCCACCGCACTTGCATATGGAACCTTTGACATGTCTTGCACTTCATCATCTATCTTTGGGCACTCAGTAGTAGCCAATCTGAAATGATTAGCCAAGGGTGTACTCACCGGTTTTGTATTCTCCATGCTGAATCTCTCTAACACCTTCCCAACATAGCTACTCTAAGATAACCATAATCTCCCTAGAGCTCTATCCCTACAAATCTCCATCCCAAGTATTTTCTTAGCCACACCCAAATCCTTCATGTCAAATTCTCTGCTTAACAAAGTCTTCAATTTGTTGACCTCACTCATACTCTTTGCATCAATCAACATATCATCCACATAAAGCAACAGAAAAATAGATGAGCCATTATCAAGACTCTTCACATATACACAATAGTTATACTCACATCTTTTGTAGCCAATTTGAACTGCGTAGAGTCAATTTTATACTACGCTGAACTCATTCACCTATATAGTAATTTCTTCAATTTGCAAACCAAGTGTTCCTGTCCATGTTGAGTGAACCCTTGGTTGCCCATGTAGACAAAGCCTCCTCCAACTCACATGAAGAAAGTTGAGCCTTACATCCATCTACTCCAACTCCATATCAAAATTCTCTATAGAGGTATGTTTGACCAAAGGGGAAAATATCTCATCATAGTCAACCCCTTGCTTCTGTAAGTAACCTTGCCTTGTGCCTCGAACTTTTCACCCTCCTTTCTTAAATCGCTTTTCTTCTTTCGATTAGTGCTCAAAAGAAAATTTTGGAACCCTATATTAGATAGGTTGCAGTACTTTTTGATCATTAATCATGTCATATATCCCAATTGAAGTGTTCGTCACCTTAGTAAATACTTTATGTCAATTTGAGGGTGTTTTTGGTTGTTTTCAGAGACTTTTGTACACATTTGAACTTCAACCTCAATGCAAATGATCGATCATGAGGTTGAATTTAGTCTCAGCCATCACCAAGCCCAAAATCAATGGAAAACAAATAAAAGTAAGAAATGAGATGCGCTTGAAGACATGACTTCCAGAGGAATGCACGAAGAAAACAGTAATTCTCAAGAACCTGCTCGCAAACACCGCAACCCTAGCGAATTTCGCAGAACACATTCGGCATCCGGGCCAAGAAGTTGCTTAATGTGAACCGCTCGCAACCCAGCGAAAATGAAGAACTCGCCAGCCCAATTTCAGCACCGTTCCCAGCTTAAATTATCACGCTTCTCACAAAGATTTCGCTAGCTTAGCCGAAATTCTCGCTTAGCCAGCTAAATTGCACCCTTTAGCTAGTTCTCACTCGCTACACTGCTTGCCAAATTCGCTAGTTAGCTAAATTTTCCTCGTAGCGAAATTTTGCGCCTCGCCATGCTTTGTAATTAATGCAACCGCTTCCAAACTTGTGAATTACTCTCCTATCCTATAACTTAGCTTAGTTATTAGGGTTTTTGTATTTTCATACCTCGAGGAGGCTTATAAATACCCCCTGTTTTCAGGGAATAAGGGAGGATCGAAAGGGAGAGAATTGAGACAAGTTTTTGGTGATTTGTAAGTTTTCATTTTTACTTGCTTTGTAAATAAATTGTGTTTTTATTTTAGTTTGGCTTTTATTTTCCTTCTCTCTCTTCTTTCTCTCTTCTTTCTTTCACTTTCCCTACCGCAAACACCCCTTGAGGATGACAACTCAAGAGATGCTTGGCTGCCTCCTCTTGAAGATAAGGAAGCCAGCTTGGTGGTGGGGTTAAGCATGTTGTCCTCTTGTACCTGGGTAAAAAAAAAAAAAAAAAAGTCACGTAGTGTATTTATGGCCCTTATTTTCAAATTCAGTTGCATAACATGGGATGTTATTGTCTCGCCAATACTCTCCATGCTTTAGGACTTGTTCTTTTTAGATTTTGCCTTACGAGCCTCCGAGGTAGCATTTACATGTTAGGTTCTTCAAATTAGGTTAAATAACATTGACTTTATTGTTTTGGCCAATTATTAATTTCTTTAGAGTTCGCCAAGGTTCTGGTGAGAGATGCACTGTGGATTCTTTAGATGGTCTTACTAGCCTCTAAAATGATAAAGGAATGTTAGTGGCTTTTAAACAAAAAAGGGGCCATAACTACATCCCTGGTGGTTGACTCACATAGGAGGATAAACCCGAGGACATGTAAGGTTTGCCCTCTAGCTTGCTGCTGTTGACCTAAATCTTCAAAGTAAATTTCTTCATCAAGCACTTCCCAGTTTTACTTCGCCATACTCGTTTTTCAAACCATTCCCCCGTTAATGAATCTAAAGAGTCCAAATAGAAAAGCCTTACCTTCATGCCCTAATGCGAACCATTTTTAGGAAGAAACTCATCCCCGTGTTCGACTCCTAGACCACCATATCGTTAGTATTCTGACTACTACAGTAGGAGGAACTTAGGTATATAAATATTGTTGATTCAGCTCAGCCTACTGTGGCACGAATCACTTCTACACTCACTTTCACCTTATAGCCCTCTTCTCTTTAGAAAGTTCCACAAACTCCCATGTTTGGTTCTTATGCAGAGATTGCATCTCCTCCTCCATAACACCCATTCAACTACCTTTCTATTAGCTATGTACTGCCTCCTAAAAGTTAGTAGGATCTCCACTACTAGTGATTAGTGCATAAGAAACCAAATCCTCAAAACCATACCTAGTAGCAAACTGATAGTGCACTTGCCTTTCCATGGCTATACTATAGGGTTGTCATCTTTTCAGATTAGCTCTCTTGCATCTCCTGAAAGTACCATCCTTTGCATTATGAGTCTCTAGCTCCACTTGTACCACATACTCATCACTGTAATGATTTTTCGGAGCCTGCTTCTCTTCTTTTTGAGTATTTTTCAATATAGCTTTCTTATCAAAAATCACATCTCTACTGATCACCACCTTGCTTGCATTTGGATCTCATAGCTCGGGGTTTCCTAATTCGCTTCTAATATCCTAGAAAAATGCACTATCTAGACTTAGCATCAAGCTTTGATCTTTCCTCTCCAGCATTATGTGCATAGGCTGGACATCTGAACACTTTTAACCTCGTGTAGTCTATCTCATTACTTACCCTTACCTCCTCTGCATCTTTCCCATCTAATGTTGCCCCTAGTGACCTATTGATCAAGTAGCATGTCATACTCACTCCCTCTGCCTAGAACTTTTCTAGCCCTGCATTCAATCTGATACATCAAGCTCTTTCAGCTATAGATCTATTCATCCTCTCTGCCATACCATTATGTTGTGGTGTCTTTTGAATCGTGAAATGCATCTTAATCTCATGATCCTTACACAACTTTGTGAATTTTAAGTTTTTGTACTTTGTATCATTATCTGACTTGAGACATTTGATCTTCCTCCCTGTTTGGTTTTCCATTTCAGTTTTCCACAACTTGAATTTGGCAAATGTTTCTAACTTGTGTCGCAGGAAGTACACCCAAACTTTCTGTAAGTTGTCATCAATAAAGCTCAAAAAATATACACTACCTCCCAAAGATACTGTTTGTACTAGTACCCAAACATCTGTGTGAACATAATCAAGAATCCCCTCTGTCTTGTGTGTGGCTGTCTTGAACTACACTTTGTTCTGTTTCCCAAAAACACAATATATGCATAACTCAAGCTTGCATGTTTTGATACCCTTCAATAGTTTTCTCTTATGAAGCTCCATCATCCCATGCTTACCCATATGCCATAACCGCTTATGCCACAAGGTTGTACTATCTAATTCAGGCTCTATAGTTGCAGCTCCACCTATAAGTGTGGTAGTCATCAGTTTGTAGATATTCCCTACTTAGCTTCTGTCCCTTCATCACTATCAAAACACCTTTCTCACCTTCATTACTCCATTATCAAATTGTAATTAAAACCATTACCATCTAGAGTCTCCAATGAAATCAGATTCTTCCTTAGATCAGGAACATATGTAACATCACACAACGTTCTAATGACACCATCAAACATATTAACTTTGATAATCCCAATTCTGACAACTTTGCATGAAGCATCATTACCCATCAGAACATAACCAAAATTTATGTAAGTGTCAAACTAGTCTTTGTTGGGCGTCATATGATATGAACATGTTGAATTCATAATCCAAGAATCCATCAGATGATCTCGACTAGATGAAAGTGAAAGCATATCACCATCACCGCTCTCTGAGTCTCCTTCTTCTACTATATTTGCACACTTTGACGAACCCTCTCTATTTTATGTGTTTCCTTTCTTCCATTTTGACATTCTCTTTATGTGCCCCCTTTTCCCGCAATCAGAATAATCGAATATCCTTTCTTCTCCTCGACGATCGAGATTCGCTTTCTACTCAATTCACTCCAAGACTTGCCCTCCCACGCTCCACTACTATCGCCACAAGGCCTCACCTTGTGAACCTCCATACTAGCTTTCTTCCTTTGATTAAAGGCTAATAAGGCACTGCGGATTCCTCTAATTCTGTGGTTTCTTTCCCCACACGTATAGTAAACTACAATTGGTCGTAAGACTCGGGTAGAGAATTCACTAAAATCAGTGCCATGTCTTCCACTTCGAATTTCACATCAACTCAATTTAGATCACTAATGATCTGATTAAACAAGCTATGTGTTGATCTAGCTCGACCAAAGACCTTTAGACCATACAACTTTTTCTTAAGAAGTAGCTTGTTCATCAATGAATTTGACATGTATCGACTCTCCAACTTCAACCGGATTGCTACTGGAGATTCCTCATCCATGACATGGTACATCACCTCATCAGCCAAGCACATTCTGATAGTCGACGTAGCCCTCGTTTCTGAATCCTTCCAATCCGTGACATTCATTCCTTCAGAGTTGTTTTCCACTCAACGCCTTCACCAAACCCTGATGCACCAACACATCCTTAACCCTTCTACTCATAACTGCTCAACTAATCGAACTTCACTATGTTCGTAGGGGAGATCACAACCATTGTAGCATACGATTTGATACCAGTTGTTGTGAATTGTGCAACAATTGTGAAAAGAATTGGAGAAGAAAAACAAGAAGAACACAAGACATAGATTTTATGTGGTTTGGTAGTGTGCCTACATCCACGGGAATGGAGGCTCAAAATTTCACTATCACTAAAATAGGGTTATATAGGAGGGTATTTATAATAACCTTAGATATGATCAAATTACAAAAATACCCTTATACCCTGAACATATTATATCGTACCATGTCGCTCCACTCCGACACTTGCCCATTTTTACTCACAATATGAGCCACATGTCATAACAACATAAATTATCAAAATTAATTAATTAATTACACTTTAAACCACACTTAAAAACATTAAAAAATTGACTTTCATTTATTGCTCTTTCTCTTTGTATTTTTAACCAATGTACTGTAAGTTAGTATTTTATTTTTAACTTTTAATATTTTTTAAAATTTTTATTTAATTGTTGATATAAACGAACAAAAAATTTATTTAACTTCATTAAAAAGATAAGAAGACAAAGGTTTTATATATTAAAAAACTTCAAATCTTTTATTAAGCAAACTTAAAAAAATAGAATCTGCACAATTTTTTAGAATGAATTGTACTCATAATATATGATATAAAATTTGTAACATAAGATATTTTTTATTAGCTCAAAAATAATAAGTTAATTTTTAATAATTTTATTTAATATTATAAAGTAAAGACTAATGTTAGGAAATAATTATTTGATTTATGAAAAAGTACATCTATTTCAAAATATTTTTAAAACTGATGAAGATATTGAAAAGTTCTTGGCTTTTCACAAAGTAAATCGTGATTAAAAAAAGTCCCTTTTTCCTCCTTTTTGTAAAAGTCCTCCCCCTCCTTTTATACTTACTAGGTGAGGGTTACATGTTTAATGCTAGAAATTAGGGCATTTATGAGTGCCATTGTACTTCCTTATGTTACACACACACATTCATTTATACATTAATTGTCTCATATTAATTAAATCACATTGCCTATCCAGGAGGTCTGTAACATATACATTGCTCACTTCATCTTCACGCTCGAGATGGTTGTTCGAGGTGGCTCGCTTGCCTTTTTCCCATTTGATGCCCGAGGTAGTCATTTTGATATGTCGTCCCCCCTTCTGTCTTACTTGGCTCAGGCTCCTTTGCTTGTAAACGGGTTAGGACTGGATCATATGTATTCATTTGGGTCTGGGCCTGGTTCCCAATAAAATTTAATTGCACAGCACGTGTCTTGGGGCTTAACCCACTCCACTAGCCCCCCTAGCACCATTCCGCTCCTCTAGGGTTGGGAATGGTGGTAATTTTTTAGTTTTGGTTTTTCGAACGCTTCGTCACACAGTTAAATCATAGGAACAATTACCCTAACCCTTGTGCACAATCATTACATCCTGTTGCTCACACTTGGAAATTTTGGACTCCCACCCGGTCTTATCGATTCGCACAAAGCATTAAATGCACCTTCATTGTCGATTAGCCCCACGCCATGCTCCCCTTTTGCCTTCCATTTGATTTTTTATGTCATTCCGCTCTTTGCCTTACTAACCTCCGGTTTTCTTTCTTTGTTGCCCTTGCCACTCGCTATTTACTTCACAGACCGTGAGATCGAAACAAAACTTTCTAGTAAGTTTGAAAATCTGTCCCGCTTCTTCCGCTTTGTTTTGATTTTGTTTTTTGTTTTTTTTTTGTCTGGGCCTGATGATTTCCTCGCTTGTCTCCACAAGCACCGCTCCGCAATCGCCAGCGAACTCACGGACGCCTTGCGGCGAGAAAAACGCTCTACCGAGCAGGTGGGTGAACCACTTCTTCACCGCCGCCCAGGAAGTTTCCGTGGAATTCAACGACGTATTACTGCTGCCTATCATGGAACCTCTCAGATAGATTCCTTTGGAGAAAGTATTCCTTCCCCTCTCAAGTTTGTGTCGCTTTCCTTTCAGCCCACTCAACGGCTTGTACGGACATAGACTAAGGGCAAATGAACTACATCTACTAGCCAGAAATCCACATTAGCGAGGGGTTGAGATTCCCTCTCTCCCTAATAGTTCACCAATTCCTTCATTACACCCGGATCCACTCTGTTTATGTTCACGTGAACATCATTCGGGTTCTCCTCAAGGTGTGCGTATTGAACAAGAGGCTCGACCTCAAGCTTGGCTTAGTGAGGTGCATACAGCGCAGGCAAGTATGTTTGATGGTGCAGCAAAGAAGGGGAGGTAGCATGAGCGACGCCGCCGGCCAGATCCTATGTCGAGGAGTTCCCCGCTCCTGCCTTAGCTTCATGGTCTCTAACGGCTCGTGGCCCATGTATCACTTCCTAAAATACCCTAGAATTTCTAATAATTTTATTATATATTCCGGTATAAATTTGAGTTAAACTTGGCTTCCGAGAAAACTAATAAATTGTTAAATTGTGAAAGTGAATGAATATATGAGCATATGATTAAAGATTATATAAACGAAATTGATTGAACTCGAATAAACCCAAGTGAAAAAGGGCCAATTTAATTGTAAATGAGGACCTAAGGGTCAAATGATAGGCTTAAATGCTAGTGTGAAATAAATGATAAGTGAATGTCCAAATAAGAGATCTGTGTTTAAGTGAGAAAAATGGAAAATGGATTTTATGAACAAGCCAAATATACTTTAGGGTGAAACATAACTACATATTTGGTCTTAGAATGGCCATTGTACCAAAAACGTTTTGAGAAGAGATTGAGAGGAGAAAGCTAGGGTTTTGCATTTTTGGTGGGAGATCATCCCATTCCTTGCTCTTTCTAAGTGATCACATCCCGCAGAAAATCTATGATTTAAGGCAAGAACCAAACCTCGATTTTCAAATGATGTTTGTTAGAAAAACCCTAACCTGTCTATGGTTTCTACCATGGTTAGTTTAGGATGATATTAGAATGCCTTTGGGAGTGATTTCTAGAGTTTTATTTGGATTTTAGGGTGATTTTTGGAGAAAAATCGCAAAAAGGGAGAACCAGAAAAATCTGGGCAAAACGGGCTCCTACGCGCTTAGGTCTACGTCCTCCCTCCCCAAAGTGGACCCCCATTCCCTCCTTCTATGGAAGCCTTGATGGCGGATCCACACTTGTTCAAGGAACCACACCTCAAGGACCTCGAGGAGGAGGTGGTCTCCGACTTAGCTACGGAATTTAGGACTCTAGTGATCAAGAAGGTTCTTAACCTCATGAGGGATTCAACACCCTTTCAAGGCAACATGGCTCATTCAGTTTGTGCAAAAAAACATAGTGTGTAGATTTGGGGTTTCTCATTCATTGCCTCTTGACAAAGGCTGCGCTTCATCCGCAAGGAGTTCCAATAGCTCAGATCGAAGCTAGAATCAAGAATGTCTACTCATCACCTTGGTATCCCCAATCTAATGGGTAGGCGGAGGTCAAATAACAAAACACCAGCTTCGGTACTCTGAAAGCGCTTGATGACAACGGTAAAGGAAAGTGGTGACGAAGTACGGTGACCCTTTGGACCTATCGAACAACTCTGGGTGCAGCCTACGTGGGAGACCCCACGCCTCGTCTTTGGGGCCAAGGCACGGTAATACTCTAATTCGTTCCCACCATGTTTCATAAGAATTTAATGGAAAACGTGAATTTATATAAATGGGTTCGCTTCATGGATTCACTTTAAAAAGGTTTAAAGAAATGAAATGTTTTTTTTCAACCAGAAGCCGGAGGGTCCCTCTGAAGTTAGGAAAAAGGAGTCTTGCCGTCCTTCAACATGGTATCGTGAGCCTGTTTGAAAATGTTTTGGCTGCTTTGAAAGTATCCACATTCTAAAAATGATTTAATGTTTTATTTAAAGGCGCACGAGTTATTTTAATAATTTAAATGTCATATGAACTTTATAACATATGATATGTTTAAATGTTACAGAAAATGCGTCGTCGAGGCTGTCCAGCCAAGAGAAGAGTTCATGCAGAGTTGTCTGCTCCAATTGAGGAACATATAGATGAATATGTTAATGTTCCTATTCCACCTCCTGTTCCTTCGTAGCTCTACATGTGCAAGACCTCACATCCTCCGCAGCCAACTAGGAGGAATATACCGCTGATCAGATGGCTCGGGATTTTACTACAAAGATTTTGTCAGCCCCGTGAGCCAACAGTGTCCATTAAGAGGGCAAGGAAATTAGGGGCAAGAAATTATGATGGAATAGGGGATCCTGAAAAGGCATGGTCGTGGCTAGAGGGTAACGAGAGGGTGTTCAATGTTATGGGATGTCCGAAGGAGCGTGATGGTGACATATTCTCGCTTCCTATCGAGAGATAGAGCACTGACCGCGGAAGGGGCAAAGACAGACGATTTCTAGAGGGGTGTCTCGGACTCGCTTAAAGAGGAGTTTTAGAGTTCTTACCCACTGGTTTATAAAGATCGTAAAATTGAAGAATTTCTTCTGCTTCTTGGAGCAAGGGACCACAAGCCAATGACAGACATGAAAGAAGTTCTCGAACTAGTGCGACATGTTCCCATTTTGTGACCATGAGGCAATGTAAAAGCAAGAGGTTTGTCGAGGGCCTCGAGAAAAGAGGTCAAGAGCATTTTGGAGTCGGCCACTCATACCGTATGGACAGTGGTTGAGGCCGCCATCAGATAGAGGAGTTTGGGATTAGCCCGTGATCGCATTGCAGTTCGCAAAGGCCAAAGAGAGACGGACTACTGACTAGTGGTGGATCCAAGAAAGTCAAAGAAGGGAGGAAACCACCATGGGCAGCCGGTAAGACAGTCGAGGCAAAGCAGATTCAAATGTGAGTTCAAGAAACCACCGACTGAACTTCTTCGAATTCCCAAGACAAGAATGCAAAGAAGCGTGGAAGGTTTCATGAGGGGAGGTACGGGGTACTCGATGTTTGTTACAGATAGGACAGACATTTTGTGCTGAATGTCCACAAGCATTCCGAGTAGCTGGGTCACCACAAGGGCACCAAAGAGACAGAGGCCATTTTCAGCCGGTAGAGGTTAGGATCGTAGGCATCCTGCAGAGAGGTTCTACTCTTTCTAGACTCCAAGGTCTCTAGTTAGTAGAGGTCGCCCACCTGCAGGACTCCAGTCGACCTATGACCCGTGCCGTATTTGCGGTTACCCAACAGGATGTTGATACTGCTCCAGATGTTGTGACAGGTATAATTTTAGTCTTTGACCGTGATGCCTATATCTTTACAAAAATTCTGCAGCTACATTCTTTTATTTCTATGGGGTTTATTTCAAATGTTAATGTGGAGTCTCAACCTATAGACTGCAACATAGTGGTATCTCTTCCTACATAGATCTACTGGCCAGCGTAGAGTGTTTATATGATAGTGTGGTGATTATCGAGGCCAAGAGTTTCGCGCATCTATTATTGTACATCCATGACTTTGATGTTATCTTAGGCATGGATTGGCTATCTAGACATCATGCTACAATGGATTGTTATAGAAAAGAGGTTAAGCTCCTACGGCACTCAGTGCAAGTATTTCGTAGGTCAGGTTCTATGGGCTATCGAAGACACTACCTAACAAGATATGACAATTTATGAAGGCTAGTAAGATGTCTTAAGTCATACCAGGTACTAGCTTATGCCATTGAGGTGAGGGATAGTGGTAGTCGACTGGAATATTCCTGCAGGGTCGAGAATTTCCTGATGTATTTTCCAGAGATCTTCCAGATACCTCCGCATAGAGAGATTGATTTTCGACACCGTCTCGGGATGTAACTACCCTACCTTTACGTGATGGATCCTTTAGTTGAAAGAATTTAAAGTACAGATGGAAGAGCTTAGAGTAGTGGTTTGTCAGCCGAGTACTTCGCCTGGGAGCCCTATTCGTTTGTAAAGAAAAAGGATGGAAGTTTGAGATCAGGTATTGATTACCGAGAGTCAATAAAGTGACGATACGAAATCACACCCGCCTACCTGGGATTGATGATCTTTTTGATCAATTGGCGTGAGCGAGGGTATTTTCAAAATTGATCTCGAGGTCGTTACCACACTAAAGATCCGATCAGAGGATGTTCCCAAGACAGCTTTTAGAACACAGTATGGGCATTACGAGTTCTTAGTCATGCCATTTGACTAACTAATGCCCCAAATATTTTTATGGATCTTATGAACAGGATCTTTCAAATTCTTATTTAGATCAATTTGTTATAGTATTCATCATGACATTTCGATCTATTCAGCAAGAAGGAAGATCGCGAGAGCATCCGGTATTGTTTTACGTGATTCAGGAAAATCATCGTATGCCAACGCAAGAAATGCCGCTCAAGAGACGTTGTTGCCTTCATTTAATGTGACTGAGATACGAAATTTTCCGGTTTGGCGTGGTACTATCGAAAGCTCACTGAGGGGTTTTCGCTAGCGGCTCCTTTGACTAAATTGACAAGGAAAGAGGAAAAGTTTGTATGGTAAGAAGCATGTCAGCAAAGCTTCGATGAACTAAAGCGGAAATTGACCTCATTTCAGCCTACACTTCCACTCGGGTAAGTGTGACGGATATATAGTGTATCAGGATGCATCCAGTAGGGCTTAGGGTGTGTGTTACTGCAACATGAAAATGTGATAGCATATGCTTCGAGATAATTGAAGAAGCATGAGAAAAATTATCTGACACACGACCTAGAGCTGGCTGTTGTAGTCTTTGCTCTACGGATATGGAGGCATTACTTATATGGGGTTCCATGCATAATTTTTACAGATCACAAGAGCCTGCACATTTATTCACGTATGAGCAATTATGGTGACGAGGAGATGGGCTGAGCTCATTAAGGATTATGAGTTTACTTATCGAGCACCTCATCCGAAAGGCTAATGTGGTAGTCGATGCCTCAATAGGAAATCTACTGGTTCCATATCTCACTTAAAGGTCAGATACCCCTGTGAATTTGTGGAATCGAGGTCTTTAGGTGTGAGACTAGAGTCATGCCGTGATAATGGAGCTTTACTAGCTACATTTGCCCGTCCTGCATCGACAGATCAGGATATGAGCTACAGACCAAGATCCGACCGTGATTAAGTTGAAAGTGGTGGGCGTAGTCCTGGCATCAAGGGATTTTCTAATACTAGCAGATAGGTACATCAAGGATGGTCACAGGTTGTGTACCGGATGTGGAGAATTAAAGAAAGAGATTATGGAAGAGGGCTCACTTTCCGCATATGCGATGCATCCGGAAGCACTAAAATGTATCATACCCCCGAGAGGGAACACTTACCAAGTGAGGGGTATGAAGAAAGATGCTGCGTAGCTTGCCTGCATGTCCTATCGGTCGCAAGTCAAGGTCGAGAATCAAAGACTCCGCAGTGGCTCCCATGTTTCCCTTCCGATCCCTCAAAGGGAAATGGGAGAAAATCACAAATGGATTTCAGGGTAGGAATCGCTACACATGAGTGGTTATGACGCGATATGGGTGATTGTTGATAGATTGACGAAATCAGCCCATTTCCTACCTATGAAAAATAATGACTCAATTGAGAAGTTGCCGGAGTTCTATGTAAAAGAGATTGTGCGACTTCACTCTGCACGCCAGATCGATGATAGCGTCGGATGTAGATCCACTCGCTTACCTTACATTCCGCCTAGCTTATGAGCTCTAGTGTACTAGGTTACATTTCTCAAGATTTATTTCCATCCTCGACGGATGGCCAATCCGAAAGAACCATACGTACATTGGAAGATATGCCTGTGGTTTGTGTGTTAGAGTTTAAAGGAAGTTTATAGACATCTACTCATTAATGGAGTTTACCTACAACAATATTTATCAATCACATTGAAATGGCGCCTTGCGAGGCCTTATGGAAGGGAAGTGTAGAACTCCATTATGTCGGGATGAGGTAGGTGAGAGAAAATTGTTAGGCCCGTAATTGTTCAGTCACGCATGTATAATGTTAAGGTTATCAGGATAGATTAAAGATAGCACAAGATCGATTTAAGTGCTATATGTTTACAACCGAAGGAGATCCGAATTTCGTGGGGGATTAGGTATTTCTGAGATATCACCCTCGAAAGTGTGTTGCGATTCTGAAGAAGGGAAGCAGTCCCCGCTTATAAGGGACCTTATGAGATTGTGGAAAGAATCGGGGGAGGTAGCTAGACGGCTGAGGTTGCCACCCGAATTAGGCAAGAATACATGATGTTTCATGTTTCTATGCTTCGAAAGTATATAGCAGATCCTTCACATGTGTTAAGAGATCAACTGGCTGAATTGAAAGAAGACTTGACTTATGAAGAAAGACCTGGGCTCGTATTGTTGATCTGCTGATTAGGTTCTTCTAACAAAGTGATTCCTTTGGTGAAGGTGTCGGATGAATCACGGCGTAGAGGAAGCAAATACTGAACGTGGTATGATCGATGTAAACCCGTGATTCACACCTATTTTAATGTGTATGATATCAAATTCTCAGGATCGAAATTTTTATAAGGAGGGGTGAATTAAAGACCCCGACTTACAGCTCCCATGAATAGTAAATTCTGCTGATCACAGGTTTGACTGAACTAAATGAATACACTGGAAAACAAGCCCCCAATAAAAAATTGTTTATAATAATGTATCAGTCCAAAGAATCTGAAATAGATTGAAACGAAATTATGGTGAAATGTAATTTTTCCTCGAAAAAGTGCAAACGGTAATTTGCCGCGTAAAATCTGAAAATTTTCTAGATCTCTGATGACTTAAAACTGAGTTCACTGTTGAATCTGCCTTTACAAATCTAAAGATCTACCAAATTTCGCTGACTCCGATACAAATGGATTTTCACGAAATTCGAGGCGATAGGCATCTAGTGGACCCGAAAATGAGATTTTTAGAAAAATCCCGAAAAATATCAAATATTTAAAGAATTTCCATTTAAGATAGATGGAACTGTTCTGGACGAAATAAATTATTCTCGATGAAAACTTAGGACTAAAGGAAACTGACACGCGGGCGCGACGTGAGCCACATGTCTCATGCATAAATAGCCTAAAAATTCAAAGCTCTACTACTCTAATCCAAACCAGAGAGAGAGACAGAGAGAGAGAGAGAAAGCCAAGCTTCTCTCTTCGATTCACGGGATTTCGTCGGTCGGAACTCGACAGTCCGAGAATTAAAGTTGATCTACGCGACGAGAGCTACGCGTGGGTACCAGAATCACAAGATTTTGCCAAGGTCCAAGGTTCGGGTTTTCACGAAAACCGAGAAAAGGCGGTGTCCCGGGAAATCACACCATTTGAGGTGTAGGATTTTCTTCACTCAGTTAATTTACGAAGGGCATGGGTGTATTAGTAAAGGAGATCCAGCTTTTTTTTTTCTCCTCGAATCTCTACGATCGTGATTTCGGTCATAACTCGCCATCACTCATCCGAATTGAGTGATTCAAATTGCTACGTAAATTAGAATGATAGGAGAACAATCCACATTGAAATAGGTCAATCCAAATTCCGACCCATTTGGACTCAAAAATGCATTCAAAGTGGAGCTATGTTCAAACGCTTTTTCTGCTCGTTACACCCATGATCAGACAATATATCTCTGGCCATCACTCAATCCCAATTGAGTGATTCCAATTGCTATACACTATCGACTGGGATAGGAGAACAATCCTCATTAAATGAATAACCAAAATTCCTAACCCATTGGGACTCAGAAATTATCCAAAGTGCACCAAAGACACTAATTCCTAAAATACACGGTCGGCCTCCAATCGCACGGTGAATCCTTCGGGTCCGAACTCCGTTTCGGGTGTTCTTGGACTCTATGGAAAGCCCATTGAGTCAAGATTCTAACCATATTCCTATAGAGGACAGTGGATGAACAGAACGTGACTGAAAATTTATGGTGGCACCGAGTGTCCAGGTTGCTTGGTTAGGTCGATATGAATAATCATCGTACAGAAGGACCATTCTGCGGCATGTCATGGCTATCAGGACAGGGGTAGTAATTTCCATGGTTAGTATAAGAAAACATTTAGAACAAAAGAGGTTGAGTTCAATTGATTTTAATCAATTGGAAGTGATTAAATACTTAAGGGTCACGGAAAGCATGTGATAGTTACTAAGTTTTGTCTGAACAAGATTAAGGTATGGATGTTGTTCGGATTTTATGATAAAAGACTTCAGATAATGTGATGAAGGACAAGATATGTGGGAAAGTTTTTGGTTGAAGGAAGAAAATGGCTAAATAAACCAAGGTGAGAGAAAATGTGAATGTTTACGAATATATATATATATATATAATATTATTTAATTAATGTAGTGTTTCTTACATTCATGTTAGTAAATGTCTAATTGAAAAAAAAGAAATGGCCTTTGACTTTAAATTGAATATAAAATATGAAATGATTATGGTTTCCATAGTTTTATAAAGCATGTGTTGACAAATATGAAATGATTATGGTTTCCATATTTATAAAGTATGATTTCTCGGTTTGCAAAATGAAATGAAATGCTTATGAATGTATATTTTATATATACATGTTTATATGAAAATGTTTCAATCCATGGTTACCCTCCTATGTTATAAAGATAAAGTTTAAAGGAAAGTCGACTAAAGTACTTTACGCCAGGTATGGTACATGAAATGCGTTAGGATTTTTTTATAGAGGGAAGGGAAGAGTGATGCATATTGCCATACACGGTAGCAAAGTAATGAAAATTTTACCAACGCATAATGATTTATTCCATAGTGCAATGGTATTTAAAAAGAGCGCACGATGTATCGGCTGTTCTTTGGGCCATCTGATCGTAAGACTGCTTTCCCCATGTTCTTTCACGGGCCAACTGGTGGTTAATCTGCGGTGGCACGATTTCTCTCTCTGAGGTTCCTTTTAAGGCCATCGGTGATCGTAAGACTGTTTTCTCCGAGGTTCTTTCATGACCAATGGTGGCTGTCTATGCGGAATCCATTGATATGATTGGACTAAAAAGGAAAAGAAAGTATATTGAAAATATATGTTGATACAATTGTTTTACACATTGTATTTGAACTATAAGTGGAAAGTAAAGTAAATGTTTATGGAAATGAGATCTCTATACAATCGTTTACACATAGTATATGAACCATATCCGAAACATTATTTTCCTATGAACTCGTACTTCACCGAAGCCCCTTGAGCTCACTCCCTTTTTCCAAATGTTTTATAAATGTTTTCAAAGGTAGATCGACGTGCGCCGAGATCCGCCACTACACTCGCCACGTGATTTACCACCATTTTGACAATGTATAGTTTTTTGTTGTAACAACTACTGTGCACCTTTATTTTGTAATGTATATAAGTTTTAAAAGATTGTTTATATATCTATGTTGTCTATAAAATGATTTTAAATTTTGATTTGAAATTGGTCAAAGTGTGGACTCACGTCCCATTGTTGGATGTGGCAATTAAATTGTTTTATTACTGTGTGTTGTAAATCGGGACATGTCCCAAAAAACAGATAAACTCGCCTAAATTTTCTATAAAGGGTTTGAATGTTTAAAAATAAATAAAATTGGTCCCACCATGTTTCATAAGAATTTAATGGAAAACGTGATAACTTTATAAATGGCCCGGCTCACTGATTCACTTTTAAAAAAGGTTTAAAAGAAATGAAAGGTTTTTTTTCAAATCCGTAGGAGTGCCGGAGGGTCCCCCCGAGTTGGGGGTAGAAAAGAACCCCAGTCGGGTCCCTTCAAATAGCGAATACCCATCGAGTTTGGACTAAAGCCACTTCGAGCATTTTACCTTGCTGAACTTGCACAGTCCTTGGATGAGCTCAAGGAGAAAAGGGAACAGGCCGCTATTCGAATGGCTAAGTACCAGCGTCGTGCCACTCGGCAGGTAGAGGGGTCATCAAGCCCATGGTATTCAACAAAGGGGAACTGGACCTTTAAAGGCTGGAATTGAAACAAAATCGGGAAGGACCCCATGATATCACGAAGATGGATGCGAGGTGCCTCTACAAAATATAATTCATTTCTAGGGAGAGGAGCCTCTATCACCTTGGAACGCCTTTATTTTAAAAAAAGTATTTCCAAAGAGCATTTTTACGTGTATGCGCCGTTATATGAAAATGAATGAAAAGTTTTTCTGCAATGTCGCTCACATTATAAACTCTGATCACTGAGCCTAGTACTCGGGCAACCTCCTTGAGTTGGTCTCCATGAGATGAGCCTCGTACTCGGGAACCTCCTTGAGATGTTCTCCATGAGATGAACCTTGTAGTCGAGCAACCTCCCTAAGATGGTCTCTATGAGAGTCGTTTCTAGCACCGGTGCCAAACCCGAATCTTCAAGCAGTTCTGCGAATGATCTCCGTTAGACGCAGCAAGCCGCTAAGCATCCTCAAGACGTGCACTAATGTGTAGTCTCACAGATAATATGGTATACCCATAAACACAAAAAGCACAAAGAAAGTTAGCACGCTCAAAACTCATTGGGTAAAGTAATTGCTCCATTAACCAACAGTGGGAAGGTACCCGTGACAAACCCCCTGTGGTCGGGTCACAAGGTATTGTAAGGAGAGCCAGAATGTCCTCCAAGATAATTACAACGAGGGTCGAGTTGGAGATTTTAGTAGCCAGGGATGTAACTTCACCTGAGGGCACAAGGAGGATTCTGGCTTCCTCTGCTAAAGTACTCGATGAGATATGCCCAGCCCTCCATCGCCGAGGGGTCAGCCGCCTCCGCTGGGCACTGTGACTGCAGGGGATCAACTACGTGGATAGATCGACTACCATGGCGACCAAAGAGGCATCCCTTGGGGTCTTCTGATCCGCCTTCAGCTTTGTGCCATATAGGTCATTTGTCGACTGCATAGCCCGCCCAGTAGCCCAGGTCGTATTGCTCATCATATAAGGCAACTTGCATTAGTACTACCGCAGCCTCAACAAGCACGCGAATCTCCTGGTGATCACAAAGGCATCCTTAGCTTCAAGCTGCTCGGTGTGCTCTTACCACAAGCGTTAGATCTCGGCCCATTGGGACTATATGTCTACCTGGTGGATACTTAGCAGCACGCTGTTAGCATGCATTAAGTTAGCCATTGATTACTACCCAAATAGTGCTATTTTACACCCTTATTAACACAGGTTTTGAACACTTTTTCAGGTAGTAATTCGCCCAATTAACCCTTGGGCTGGCACATTACAACTCTAGCTTTTACTACTAATCAAATTCAGGAAAATTTTGTAGTTTTCTTGGCCAGCTTTTCATGCCAATTTGATTAAGACGACTCTAGCACGAAGAAGTCAAGTTGAATTCAGAGTCGCAGCTAGATAATTAGAAGAAGAAAAGGAGCGCATGAGTGTGTTTCGCAGTATTCTCGACCAGCACCATTGTAAATTTCACAGCCATTGCGAATTTGTCCCACTTTTTGTCCTCGGTTTGACTTTTGTTGAGCCAACTTTTGTGATTTTCCTAAATTGCCCTTAATGTAATAGTAGGTGGTTAATGTATTTTTGTAATTTCTCATGACTGAGCATTATATAAGCTCCCGCTATACTCGCATGTGGTGGATCTGACAATACATTTTATGAGCGGGAATTTTCCCGCTTCTCTTATTTTCTCACCGGCCAAACACCCTCTGAGGATGACAACTCAGAGGATGATAGGCTAAACCCCCTTTATCCTTGGAAGAGAAGGGTTACCGGGAGAAGCTGCCTTTAGGTTCTCACAAGCCTAACGTTGTGTATTTATTGTCATTTATGTGTCTCCTTCCAATCTTAGGTTTAAATCCCTTTGATGCATCTTGAATGACCTATACTTGGCACATTAGCCCAGTGGATGCTATTGCGCCAGATCCATCGAGATTCATTAGTTACCATTTATTAGTTACTGTAAGGTGGGTCAAGGAGATAGGTTTACACTGTCCGAGACTATAAATGCTCAATAAACATCATCTTTCAAAAGGAAAATTATTAGGGTCCAGTTTTTATAGCCAAATGAAGATTCGGTTCGGGAAATGACTATAGGTCATCCTCCCCAACATGAGGAAAAGGACCCGAGAACCTCTCAGCACTCCAAGGACCCAAATCCAAAGAGCTCGATGCTTCATGAACCTTCTTTACATTTTACTCGCCTCATTTTCGCTTCCAAAATTACCCCCATCAAGTTATCAAACCTTGAAATCCAGCGACCATCATTTCAACCCAACTCCGCAAATCATTTGTGCAAGAAAACCCATCCCCGTGTTCGACCCTGGGGAGCTAATTATACTCGCAGCAGCTATGCCATGGCAGGAGGAATGTTAGGGTTTTATAACTTGTTGATTCTAGATACCCTTCGTGCCACGAATCAAATGGCATCATTGTCGGGGATGGTGCCTTAGTGCAAGTGAAGAGCTTGTTAAGACCAAAACATGTTTGCACATTTATGCTTTAGTTATGCATGCAAGATTATGACGTTATCACCAAAGGACTACTATCTAATCCCCGACAACGGCGCCATAAAATTTGTTAACCGAACCAAACACAAATACAAATTCTGGGGTCACTATTACCAAAGACTATTGCTCCATCCACTTAAGAACGGCGCCAAAAACTTGTTGATATTATACTATATATAAAACCACCAATCTCTTAGAGTAAATCATTTTCAAAGTTTGGTTTTGGTATGATATCTCGTGCGCATTGTCGACAAGTAATAAAACGGATTTAAGTCCAGAGCATCGATCCCACGTAGATCTCAAGAATTTTAAATCAACTACCCCTTACCACTGTTCTATACTATTTGGACCACAAAATGATAGTAGGATCCAAAGATTAAGGTGTCGGAAAATTAAAACTTAACAAAAGGAAAATAACTGAATTATCCAACAAACTGAAAATAAAGAATAAAGAATAGTAATTTCTAATAAAAGAAATGAATATCAATAGTTATCCTCAAGACACATCAATAAATGGGCCAGTGAACTATCGATTCCCTCGTGAGTTAATTCCCGATAAAATTTCTTGGATTATCTCCCAAGTTTCAAAATCGTCTAAGGCGTTGTAAAGGCAAATTCGATCTCTCCACACTCCACATTTCATTATCTATTCTACACCCCATTCTCTCGAATACAAATGGAATTAGATAACTACTTTAAAAAGGGATTTTAATTTGGGTATTTTTCTTTGCAATACTTCATACCCATTTTATGGACTCCAAACCTTAGCTCCCAAGTTATCTGGCCAAGCAAGGATATACAACTTCCGTATTGTTCTCCTCGAATTTTCAAGAGAATGCATCAACCTTCTCGATTAGATCTCGCCTTAACACTGATCGGGCCTCACCATCCGACCGAGGTGAACTCTTTGCTTGTTTAAATAGATAACCTTATTCAACCTGCTCTTTGATTTCTAAGTGAGAAGAGGATTTATCTATGAACTTACAAAGCTCAAAAGATCCCTAATAGCGTTAGTATACCTTCAAAGAAATGCACATTACTCGGGAACGTCTTCCCCGTGGTCACTCCGAGACCTCCTTGAAATCGTGAGCAATGACACAAATCTTAACGCAGATAAGAAATCAAGCATTCAGATCCCAAGACAATAAAACCCAAAACCGTATAAATTCATTAATCAAATTAACAAGTCAGCCAGAACAATCTACGTGAAAGATAAATTTCCGACTATAACGCTTCACTTAATGGAAGTCGATCCTTCAATTATCGAATTACACGATACAAAGATTCCTTCCGATCATAAGAATAACCGTAATTTGGAAATGTAAACAATCGACCTGTAAATTTGTCCAACTTCAAACATTGTAGGTAGTAATTGAAAAGAAATTGAATTCGATCTCACTTCGCCAAACGATAACATCCAGATTCGTAAAATACAACGTAAAATAAAAATACGAGAACATAATCTGCTGGGCTCTAAAACGACTAAATAGTGGGAAAATAAGAAAAGAAAAGAAAAGAAAAGAAAAATAAAGAAAATGAGCTTTCAACATCCGTACTTCTCGCCCGTGGCCTTCTGCCGCTTTTAATGAGTCGGATAGTCGCTGCGTATTTATAGGTTTCTCAATCGGGCCCTAATCCCACCGTAGCCTCGCCGTGGGTTTCAAAATGGTTTGGCCCAATTCACTGTTCAAGTCGCGACTTCAGTTTCCTTGTCGTGACATCATCGATGTCGCGACATCAATCTCACGTCATGGCTATCAACTTCACGTGTAAGCTCGATTTGGTCATTCTGATGCTCTCGCGATCAATATCTCTCGCCGCGACATCTTCTCACGCCTCGCGTGTTTCACTGTTCTCTCCCGATGTCGCGACGCCGATATCTTATCTGACCTCTTCGTCATCCAGCTTCAATCGATCGCCATGTCGCCGCCGAGTCTTGTCGACATCTCTTTATGGCTCGCAACCTTCAATCAGTAGTTCGGCATGTCGCGACTCGATCCCACGCCGCGACATCAATCCTAAGCTTCATTTGCAGTTTTTAACTTAGGTCGCCGGATGTCGCGACATCAATTGGCCGCGACATCATCTAAAGAACCGCATGCTTCAACCGGGTGTTGCTTCATGTTGTCGCTGAAGGATCAATATTCCGTCGCGACATGGCGGGCTCGCGATCATCGATTCGTCGTTCGATGTCACGACATCGTAGATCTGGCCGCGACCACCTTGCTGGTTTCCAACCTTCAAATCGGTAGTATTCTTATGTCGCGACTAGATCTCACGCCGGCATCGCCTTGAGTTCCGCAGCCTTCACTACCCAAACCTCTCATATCTTAAAGGTGTCATTGGTCGCGACCTCTATCCTAGTCACTTACATCAACTCTGTCGCCACTCCCGCACGCTGTCGCGACGCCGTTTCCTCTTACCTCCCGGGTTACCCTTCACCGGGCGCATCCGGTACTTAATCGGGTCGCGACCAGATCAAATCTTCCTTCCACCCTCTGTGTCGCGACCGTAATTTGATTGTGCAAACCCCAAACCGCATCAATGAATCACCCAATTGTTTCCGCTTCTCGTCTCGCCTATTCACCGCACTTTTCCTCCACTTATGTCGTATTTTTCTACTTTCTTTCTCTTCCTCGCTAATAACAATTTGGTGAGTTTCTTCATATTTCTCAGATATTAATTATCTATTTCTAGATGAAAATCAAATGTAAAATGGATCGTGGCACAGATGACTTTTTAAGCTCATCAAACTCCCCAACTTAAAATTTTGCTTTAGTTCAAGCAAAGAAAAAGAAAGAATTGTTTGTCCTCAAACAAGAAGGCTGACATTTTTCTGCTTTTGTTTTCATCCTTTATCCGTCTACCATTCTAATCTAGAACTAAAAAGATATCAACGTAATTCAAGTTTCGCCAGATGAGTTAATAAAGCATGGTATACTTCCTTTATTACAAAATTTCAATAGAACTAATGTATTAAACAAACTTTATTTATCAAGTCTTACTTGTGTGTGCAGTCAAGAATCCTTCTCAACTCTTCTGGGCTTTAAAACTTCTCCGGGAGTTTTCTTAAACTCCGTTTATTCAAGTCCCATATGCTTGTTTTTCATATCGATCTCCACTAATGTAGGTGATTCCAACCTTCAAAATCAATCAGTCTTTTGGCTTGTAATGTTAAGCTTGGGTAAAAGGTAGATGAAATTGGAATTTTAGGTCGAGACACCCAAACTCTTTCTTCCTTTTCTCCTCAACTGCTATTTCCTCCCAAAAAAAAAAAAAACCCCCAAACTTTGCCTGGGATTCTACCCTTGAATTCTTCTTTCAAAGTTGAATGCTCCAAATTCTCTTCCTCAGAATTCGATTGGGGGAATTTTTCCTTCTAATCGCCCTAGAATTATGGAAGTGTTTTTGCCTTAGGCTTTCTAACACTTTAGCAAACTTTGGGTTAGTAGCTCCATACCGCATGGTATTAGGGGTACTAGGTGTTGAAACAATTCCCTAAGAACTTAATTGTTCAAGAGGAGTTAGCCACAAGCATGCAAAACTGGTTCTTTTCAGCTTTCTTTCCTTTTGTATTTTCCTGCCTTCATCTCTCTTCCTTCACCTTCTCGTACATCTTTGCCTTCCCTTAATCAAACTCCCCAAACTTCATCTCTTTCCTCTCCTTTTGAGTTCTCGGGTCATCATAGGTTCTTATCGAAGTTTAGTGATAAAGGATGGCTTCTGGCTACTGGCTATTTCAAGACATGGAATATCTTGGCTCAAATTCAGTGGATTCAAGGTGTATGCAAAAGCATATACATAGTGGTGGCCGAAAGCTCAAACCTGCTCAATAATGGTCAGATTATTTTTTTTTCATTTGCTATTTTCAACTAGGATTTCGCCAATCAATATTCAAACAGTTCTGGGATCGTGATTACAATTTAAATTCTTAAAATTTTCCTAATTTCAGTAAATGTTTCAAAAGTGCTGTTGACTGAGGTGTATTATTTCCTTCCAAGACTTGTATTCACCGCTTCCAATTACATTAGTTTACCCAAGTACTTTGTTATAATGTACTAACTTACCGATTTTTCAACTCCAACCGAACTTTGAACAAAACAAGATATACTCTTAGTTCCCAGCTGTTATTCATGTTCTCCATTCTTTTCAGATAAATTACACAGAATGTTATTTTGATCATAAAATAAACCAAGACAGCGTAAAACACAACCACACATCAAGATTGACCAATTTGTAAATCAACAGACTTTATTCAATATCAAAAAAGATTTCGAGACATAATTCAACCTGCTCATTTACAAACATTTTTTACTAATTCAAGAAAAACTCTATATTTCCCCTGGGCCGAACCATCTCTTCTCCTGCATCGTTGCATCCCCCCGGGCTTCAAAATTTGGTTCCCCAGACTGAAATTCTATGAGCGATTCACCTCATAACAGCGGCCGCTCAACAAATTTGGGACCGCTCACCTTTTCTTTGGAGCTTGGCTGATGGATTCTAACTATCCATATTCCTTCCCATCAACAAATTTTCCGGGTGAAACAACGTTTATGGAAATACTTAGTGAATTGATCGTTTTCTCCGACTCCACCATTCCATAAAACAAGAGCCAGAATTTCTGACGCTCTTTCACTCATTTTCCATTCCCTTCATTCTTTTCATGAGCTTCTAATTCTTGTTCTTCCATCCCTTTATAGTGAGGTGTGTCTCTTGAAAGAACAAAGTCAATTATGATTTCCTTCAATTTCTAAGTGGGAAGATTAAATGAGATTCATCGATTTATGTCCCGTTTTGTATTTTCAATCCAGATTCCGGCTTTTCTTGGAGAATTTGGAACGTTTTTCTTGAATGCCTTTAATTTTCCTGGATTATGCTCCTGAAATCGAGGATATTCTGGCTGCATCGATTGGGATCTTAAGATGGATTGCTTTCAGATTTATCGCTATTTATTCTCAGATCATTGGGGTGAATTTTAGTTCGCTGATCTCGAGTGAAATTAGACACCGAGGTTAATGTTTTGACATTACCTTGAAGTTACTTCATTATCTATCGGGCAATAAAGTCTAGACATTAATTTACCTGAAGTTACATTCGTTTCTAAGTTATGACAGAGAATGTGTTCTTTATTTCTTGCTTATGACTAAATTTCACTAATTTGGCTTTCTTTTCCACTTATTATTATTCTTCATTCTCTCACATCCTTAGCTTCCAATCCTCTCAACCCAAGTATGTCCCAAAACAATAACAACCAACTTACAAAGAATATCAAGGCTGTTCAATGTCACTCAAATCAACCACAACTCAATGATTTAACATGCAGAAATTGACAATTTTTATTATTTCTCATTCATTAGTTACATTTCCATGCAAGATAAAAATAAATTCCCAAACTTGCAATCATGCTAGTTTCAAATATAAAACTTAACAATTATTTCAACTCCTACTGCAATAAAAGATAGAGAAAAGGAATGAGAGAGATTCCCCCTTTTGCTTTCTCCAATATGTTATCAAATGGGTCCCGAATGTGATTTGTGAGATCATTCTTTTTCTGCGGCATTCTCATTCTTTCCACAACTCTCGCTTCGCTTTTAGCTTTAGTTGGACTTCCTTTCATTCAACCAATGTATCAATGCATCCATTTTATTCTATAATGGTACAATTTGTCCATCACATTCCTTTGCTCTCTGCCTCCGCCTATATTTCTCCCCTGAAATTTCACATGAGCTAATGTTGTATTCAAAGAAGATTTTTCCTATTTGTATACCGGGTTCTCATACTTTCCCCATGTTTGAATTAGTAATTTCCCTTCATTCAAGAGGGGAAGGGACGGAGTAAAGAATCTAATAAATAAGCCTCATTATTCCCTCCATGTGTGTTACCAGATCCATATGGTAGGAGTTAAACCATGCCAAGTGTTCCATATCTCGTAAAGAGAACGGGAATAACTCAAATTTAATAACTTCCGCTCCACAATCAACTCAACTTAACAATATTAGCCATCCCCGAGAATCTTCCCGTGTGCTCGCTTGATCTTCAGCATTGACTGTAAAACCGAATATGCCGCCGGAATCATGGTTATCGTCAGTTCGAGTTCAAAAATTATTTAGCATTATCGCCTGTTTCTATTGCTAACATTTATCAGGATGAATGAATTCCATAATTCTCCATAGTGTCATGCCTTGAGGCCTTTGTCGCATATTCCCCTCGGTTAGCTACAAACGGCCTAATCCTTTATCCTGCCATGGGTCAGATGAGCCGCCTTCTCTCCCCAAACAAAGTACACTCGTGATCAACAGACGCACCAACTGAACAAACATTTTCTAACATGGGCTGTTAGTCAAGTATTACAGGAGTCACCGCTTGAAACGCTTATTTTTGTTCTTTTCTTTTAAAATGTCCAAATTAAGATTTCTTTCTTCATCAGAATATCGATACAAAATTCTTTCGATCCCCTAAGAATCTGCTCCATAAAACTCATACATCAAACATGTCGGTACGATTTATGCTTTAGTTATGCATGCAAGATTATGACGTTATCACCAAAGGACTACTATCTAATCCTCGGCAAAGGCGCCATAAAATTTGTTAACCGAACCAAACACAAATACAAATTTAAGTCACTATTACCAAAGGACTATTTGGTTTAAAATCCCTAAGAACGGCGCTAAAAACTTTACATGATATTATACTATATAAACCACCAATCTCTGTAAAGAAATCATTTTCAAAGTTTGGTTTTGGTATGATACTGCAAGTGCACAGTCGACAAGTAATAAAATGGATTTAAGTCCGTGATATCGATCCCATGTAGATCTCAGATCTTAATCAACTACCCTGACTACTCAATTTCCAGCGCCATTGGACCAGCAAATGATAGTAGGATCCAGACAAGGTGTCGGAAAATTAAACGAACAAAGCGGAAAATAATCAACTATCCAACAACCGGAAAATAAAGAATAAAGAATAGTGAATTTTAATAAAAGAAACACACTAATAGTTATCCTCGAAGACACATCAATAGAAACAGTTATAGTGAACTATCGATTCCCTCGTAGTTAATTCCATAAAATTTCTTAATTATCTCAAGTTTCAAAATCTGCTCCATATGCTAGCAAAGGCAAATCTGATTCTCCACACTCCATTTCAATATCTACTTATGACCCGATTCTCGAATACGTGGAAATGATAACTACTTCTAAAAGGACTTCCTTAATCCGGGTATTTTTTTGCAATGCTATACCCATTTATGAATGTAAACCTTAGCTACCAAGTTATCGGTCAAGCAGGGATACTCTGACTTCAGTTATCTCCTCGAAATTAGAATAGATCAACCTTTCCTTGATTAGATCTCGGCTAACACGGGATTGGCCTCCTTTATCCAGACTGAGGTGAACTCTTTGCTTGTTTAAATAGATAACTCATTCAACTCGTTCTTCCAGTTTCAAGTGAGAAGAGGATTTATCTAAGTGAACTTACAAGCTGAAGATCCACACTATGCTTGGTTAGTGATACCTTCAAAGAAATGTACATTACTTTCTAGGAATGTCTTCCACGTGTCCTCAGAGGACCTCCTTGAAATCGAGCAATGTGAATCTTAACGGGTATAAGAAGCGATATTCGAGATCCAGAGACAATAAACCCAAAACCGAGTAAATTCGTGGCGAAATTAACAGCTGCGTAAGCAATCTACGGGAAGATAAATTCGCTTATAGCGTTCATAGCTAATTTGGATTCTCAAATTCTTGAGATACACGATAAACATTCTCGATCATAAGTCCTTGCAATTTAAGCGAACAATCGAATTCGAAATTTATGCGAACTGAAACATTCGGTGAAGTAATTTGAAAGAAATTAGATTACGCATTCGGCTTCAACTCAACGATAACATCGGATTCGAGGAAAATGCGAAAGTAAAAATCACGAGAACATAATGCGCTCTAAGCTTGACGAAATAGTAAAAAATAAGAAAAAGAAAAGAAAAGAAAAGAAAAATAAAGAAAATGAGCTTTCAGCTATCCAGACCTCTCGTCTGTGGCCGCCAAGCTGCTTTAATGAGTTGGATAGCTGCGTATTTATAGGGTTCCTCAATTGGGCTAATCGCAATGTAGCTTGCTGTGGGTTTCAAAATGGTTTGGCCCGATTCCTTTGTTAAATCGCGGCGATTTCCTTGTCGTGACATCGCCCGATGTCGCGACATCGATCACCGTCAGCGACATCGCACTCGCCGCCAGCTTGATTTGGTCATTCTTGATGTCAGCGACATCAATATCTTGTAGCGACATCTTCTCACGTCTTGGCGGGTTTGATTGTTCTCTCACGATGTCGCGGCGTGGTATCTTGTGGCTCATTTCCGTCATCTGCGGTCTTCTTGATCGCTCGTATTGTCGGCGGCAATATCTTGTCGCGACATCTCTTTATGGCTCGCAACTTCGCGGCGGGTTCGATGTCGCGACCTCGATCTGTCAGCGACATCGACTTAAGTCATTTGCGGTTTAGCGTAATCTTCGGATGTCAGCGACATCGGTAATCTTATTCGCTGACATCATCTTAAAGAACCGTATGCTTGGTCCGGTTGCTTCGTGTTGTCAGCGACATCGATCTTGTCGCGACATCTCTTTGTAACTGCATCATTGATACGGTCGTTCTTTGATGTCCGCGACATCGAGGATCTTAATCGGCGACCTCACCTTAAGGAGCTTGACCTTAATGGCGGAGTCTTATGTCGCGGCGCCGATCTCGCGTCAGCGACATCGGCAGTTCGGCTAAACCGGTCCGACCTCTCATATCTTAAGGTGTTTTTACGATTTTAGTGGCGACCTCTTATCCTAGTCACGACATCAACTCTTGTAGCGACCTCAGAATGCTGTCGCGACGTCGTTCTCTTAGCTCCTGGTTACCACTTGATTTGCTTATCACGGTACTAACATCGCGACACGCATGAATTCCTTCAATTCTCTTGGTGTGTGACCTCCCGGGTTGGTTGTGCAAACCCCAATGCATCGATGAATCTTGATTGTTCATTTCTGCTCACGCCGTTCGTACTTTTCCTCCACTTATTCTTGTATTTTTCTACTTTCTTTCTCTTCACACTAATAACAATTTGGTGAGTTCTTACGTATTTTACTTGTATCCAATTAATTATTCATTTCTAGATGAAAATCAAACAGAAAAATGGACTAAAAATAGATGACTTTTAAGCTCATCAAGGTGTTGAACTTGTGATCCTCATCACAAGTATTGGTGATCTTTTGTCTCTTTTAACTTTCCTTAGCGCTGGGTTGATTGATTCTTTCTTTGTCCGTATAATTTTTTAGCTAACGATGCCTTGTTAGTAGCCTTGTTTTTGCTTCTTATTGGTGTTCTATTTTGTTCATATTGGAGTTTATGTACCAGTGGGATAGGAACACAGCAGGAAGATTAGAAAGAATCAATGCCTCCGCAAAACAAAGTTTGTAGTGAGCTGACAGTGATCAGGATGGAGCCCAGCCCGAAGACGATAGAATTCAGCCGGGGGTATAGAGATCCTGTGACTTGCGAGAATATACCCTGATTGTGCAACATGTTTAAGTGCACACAATAAGCTATAAATTAAAATTCGTAAATTTAATTTGAAAATATGGAAAGTTAGAAGCAGAAAATTTTATCTGACCTAAGAGGCAAAATCATAAATTGCTCGAAAAGAAATTATTAAGACATGGGTTAATATATAATTAGAGGCGAAGTATAAATAATAGATTTGTAATGTAATTAAGGAAGTTGGAGGCTTAAAAGCTAATTAATTAAAACTTGTCATAAATAGTTGTAGGAGACCAAAAAATGCATTAATTTGGTCTCCCCGAAGCAGAAGTCTACGGGAAGGAGAGGAAAAAGGAAGGAAGAAGAAAGAAGAAGAAGGAAGGAGGAAAAACTGACAAAATTATGGAAACTGAATTTAAGTATGGATGTAAGCGACTTTGGTATGAATTTGTGTATGGATTATGGATTCTTGAGGTTTCATTTGGCCATTAATTTGTAGTTTCCTTTTCTAGGGTTTTGTTAAGCGAGCAATTAACTCTAGATTTAAGGGAGGTTTGGTTGAAAATACCAGATGATAGGAGTAGGTAACTGGAATCCTTCACAATTCCAAAGGTTTTTTGTAGAGAATTGGGTCGATTTTGGTATGAATCCTAGGATTCTTTGCAAATTAAAAATGTTGTGGAGTTGTTGGGAGGGGATTCATATTAGTTTTGATGAAGGATGCGTTAGGAGTGATCATGGATGAAAGTGCATGAGGAGAAAATGCCCGTGCAGGCATTTTCGGGTGAAGTGTCTTGGTACCTTGAAGCATGCAGTACACTTTCAGTTACGGTCATTTTTGGCGAAGTGTGCCGGTACATTAGGGTGTGCAGTCACGCCCACATTACAGTTTCTGTTCGACCGGTTTTGTATTTGGCCATAACTTGCCATTTCTTATCGATTTTGAGTGATTCAAGTGGCAATTAAAACCGATTTCAAGGAGAACAAACATAATATAATAGGTACCTCCAAATTCTGATTGTAGATATCCCAAAAATTCACTCCAAAGTGGAAATTTATGTGCGAAACTGATTTCTGCATCGTTGATCATAGAGTAGTAGAGTTGTTTGGACGTAACTTGAGTTCGGTGCTTAATTGGTGATTCAAGTTGGAATAGAACCCTTATACCTTAGCTTTGAATAGTATAAGAGATATTTTAAATATGAAGTTAAGACCTCGGAAAGTGAGTATTTCAAACTATCCCTTGGGTAAATCGGTAAAATGACTCGTTGGCATGAAAATGCCATAATTATAGTTTGGATGATCCGATTGGAGTGATTCCAATTCCTGGGTAAAGTAGATTCATAGAAGAATAAGAATACATGAATAAGGTGTGATTATATCACGCATCTTTTTACCCGGTATATGAAATACGATACATCGCCCAGACACGTAATGCATTTAGAATGCCTTATTATAAAATGGTAAGTTCTTGAACTCCTTATAATTATAAATCTGGGCAGTTGTTAAATGACACGGCGCTCCTGTTACGATTAATTGCCGGTACTCTGTTAGTCCTCGGCACTCGATTAAATGCCGGTACTCCTGATTGAGTACTCAGGCACTCCACAGTAGTGCTCAGAGCCTCTGATTGAGCGCGGTACTCTGTTGGTCTCCGGCACTCTGATTAAATGCCCGGTACTCTGATTAGTGCTACTACACTCTTGTTCTGGTGTGCCGGTACTCATTTAGAATACTCTGGCACTCGCCGATTAAGTCTTCACGGCACTCAATCTGATTAGTGCTATGGCACTCACATTATATACATTGGAATCTACGCTATCTTCTGGCGCCAGTATTGTATAGTATCTTTGGATACTTATTGTCTTGTGTCTTACAATTTTTATTAAAAATCTTGGTCTAGGTATTCCCATAATTACTTATAGTAATAACTGAATAATGAATAAGAGGACATGAAGGTGTATCGTTCGATCGTAATACCTACAGGTATTTACGAGATCTGAATGAAGCCTATAACTCCTACGGGGAGACACGAGATAAATATAAGTCTGTAATGCGGTATAAATCCTGATGGTACCTACGGGTGCCAGTCTGATAAGACTTGTGTAGTACTACGGTACTTTTATATAAGAATAAGCATAAGTAATTGTATAAATCCATGAGATGAATGCATGTAATTTCGATATAGTTATTGTTATATGCTTATTACTCAGCTACGTAATGCGTGCATATTATATATAATTTCCCACTAAGCGTAAAACTATACGGGTTACAATGGAGTGTAGGTGTCTGAGAGAAGGCGTCCAGAGAACTTGGCATTCTTCGAGGCCAACACACAGTAGAGGTTCATCCTTTGTAGGTTCGCTCGGTGATGGTAGCAAATGTATAGTTTTTGAATATGTAATGGGACTCGATCTTTGTATATGTGTGACAAATTAAGCTTACCACTACGATGGTAGTTTTATTTTGGACTTTTGCATATGATGTTGATATGTGAGACTTAGATATGCAATCATCTAGTCGTAGGTAAAAGAGTCCAGTATATGTTCTCGCGTCCGAAAAGTGGTTCGGATCCATGATCGGATCGGGCGGGAGTCGGCGTGACAGAGTTGGTATCGAGCCTAGGTTTAGGCGTTTACGGAAGAGTCTAAGATTTACGATACCTATGTAGAATGTTTGGCTATACGGATGTCTTTGTTCTGTTTATTGTCTAGAATGGATCCACCTCAGGAAGCTGTTGATGAAACAGCTGAAAGCGTCAATCCTTTGGATCCATGCACGCCACGATCGTCAAGTCCAACGATGAATGAAAATCACTTCCAAGCGAAGCATTGGTAAAAGTCTCTCGGGATATGGCAAGGGTCTTAGATGTCGACTCCTTTGCTCAGCGAGCTCCGGTGATCTGAAATCTGAAAGCATGGAGTGGAAAAATTCCATAGATACAAGTATGGAAAGAATCAGTGAAATTTGAGTTTTTGGCTTGAAAAACTTGAAAGGGTTTAGATGAAACGAAATGTCTAGTGGACCAAAAGGTCACATGTGCGGTTTCATTGCTGCAAGGTGCAACTTATGATTGGTGGAAAATTTGGTTTTGAAATCTACTAATCCCGGATCCGAGTTACATAGGATTGCCGTCACGAGTTTGTCACGAGTATGTCAGATGATTACAAGGAATCAAAATGGAAGAGATTCTTGACTCTAAGACGAGGAAAATGGCGGTGCGTAAGATATGAAGAGCGCCTCAGTAAATATGCCGCAGGAATCCGTTCTTACGGAAGAATTGATGTGGACGGTTTGAGGAGGGCCTACATGAGTCTATCAGGTACCTCACGGTACATTACTTAGCTCTGATCATCCGATTTTTATCGGTGGTATGGCGGTATAAAAATTGAGCTCGAAATGAAGTCGAAAGAAAGAAAGAAAGAAAAAGTTCTTAGAGGGTTCCTCTTGGGAAAAAGAACACAGAGAGTCCTGAGTTGATTGATCTGAGGTCCATTCTGAGGAGTAGGAGACAAGGACCTACCATGACACAAAGTTCGGTCGAGGCATCTATTTGGACAAGAGGGCTTTATGTATACAATTGCCTACAATTATCATCATTAGTATTTGCGGAGTGGCGGGGTTGTTTCCGATGTGGGAGTCTGAGCACGTGATGCCAATGTCAGTGAGGTTTGGGAAGTTCTAGAAACCCTCGAGGAAGTGGGCCAGAGGAGGTCGAATGTGCCTCCACGGAGGCGAGTAAGGGTAGAGGGGCGAAGTGGCTCATGAGGTGGGGTAATGCTTTTGAGGCGATAAATGTTAACTCTGACCCGACACGACTTATGCGATGAGCTGAAGATCGGGACATACCAGGGGTTATTGCGGGTGCATTCACTCTCTTTGATGTTCAGTTTGTATGCTTTGAATTGATCCAGGCTCTCTGGCATTCATATATATGCATGGAACGAATGAAGCGATAAACTACTGCGATGAAATTTGTTAGATTATGACTTTGCTTGTTACGGAAGTCTGCAGGCGCGGTGTTAGAGTGACCCGTGTGTATAAAATTGTCCTTTAATGGTCCATGATAGGAATTCTCGGTTGATCTAATTGCTTTTGCCTTTCATGAGTTTATTGATTTGATCTTGGGAATGGATTGGTTATCGAACATCGGTATAGTTGGTATGATAGAAATGATGCGCCATCATCACGACTGTCAGAGAAGTAATCATACAATATCCGATCTGAATCGGTCTGCAAGAAAAATTTTGTCAGCTATGAAAACCCGACGTTTTATGAAAGGTTGTGAATCCTTTTTGGCTTTGATTCTTGACTCAAGCGAGAGCGAATTTAAATATTCTGTGATTGAGGTTCCTGATGTGTTTCCCGAGGATTCACAGGAGTACCACTGAGCGAATTAGACACTCTCTGTGAAGTTGTACGGGAGCGACTCCTATTTCGAGGACACTGCTGCAGAGTATGGCTCTTGAACTAAAAGAGTTGAAAGCTACGACTCACAGGAGCTATTGGATAAAGGTTTATCAGGCACAGTGTCTACCGCCTTAGGGTCTTGTAGGTTTTGTTATTTAAGAAGAAAGATGCTCTTCGGATGTGCATTGACTATGAGCCGAAATAAACAAAGTAACGATTAAGAATAAAAATTGCAGATTGCGAGAATAGAACATTTATTTGATCAATTGAGAGGCTGAGTGTCTTCTTGAAGATAGACTTACGATCGGGATATTATCAACTCACCGAGGGTAAGGAGTTGATGTCAGCGGCTTTGAGAACTTAGATTATGGCCACTGAGTTTTTAATGTCATGCGATTGGGTTGACTAATGCTCCGGTTGCATTTATGGACTTGATGAATAGGGTTTTAGCCTATTTGGATCGATTTGTTGTGGTATTTATTGATGACATCCACGGTGTAAGTGCATAGGAACATGAACACCATTTGAGGATAGTGTTGCGAACTTTGAGAGAATCAGTTGTTTGCCAAGTTAAGTAAATGTGATTTTGGCTTAAGGAAGTGTCATTCCTAGGCATGTGTATCTGCGGAAAGGTATTAGAGTGGACCCGATAAAAATGGAAGCAATTGTGAATTGGAAACCTCTCCGGAATGCTTAGGGTGAGAGTTTCTTGGGCTTAGCAGGTTATTATCGGAGATTTGTACAAGGCTTTCAGTTATAGCATCCTCACTTACAAGATTACTCCGGAAAGGAGTGCGAAGTTTGAGTGGGATGATAAAGTGTCGATCCAGTTTTGAAGATTAAAAATGCGGTTAAAAAGCACGGTGTTGATTCAGCTACTTCGGGTAGGGATTCACAGCGATTATCAATTGATGCTTAGGATAGGTTTGGGATAGTATTGATGCGGGATGGGAAAGTGGTGGCTTATGCTTCGAGGCAATTGAAGTCGCATGAGCAAAACTATCCACCTTTATGTTGGAGTTAAGCGGTTTGTAGTGTTCGCTTTGAAAATTTAGCGACACTGACCCATATGGGGGAAAAATGTAAATTTTCCTTGATCATAAGATTAAAAATATTTGCTAACTTTCAAAAGATTTGAACTTGAGGGCAATGTCGATTAGTTTAGATTATTGAAAGACTATGATTTGTATAATTGATTACCACAAGGAAAGCAAATAGTAGTGCGGTCATTAGTGGAAAATGATTCTGCTAGGCCTTGAAAGATTATGATTACTTGATTTTTAGATGGAGCCTTGTTGGCTGATTGAATGTGATCTGGATTTAAGACAAATGATAGTGAATGCCGGAAAAATGATGACAAGCTACAAGAATTGGCTTCGGTACGGTCGATCTTGGAGACAAAATGGGATTTTGCCATAGATGGAAATGGAGGTTTGTTTGTGAAGCAGTTATGTCATAGAATGATATGGAATTGAAAAAGAAAATATTATATAAAGCCACATCTTTGTTTTCACCATGTGCATCCACGGAAGTAATAAATATGCGAGATATAACGATCTTGGTGGCGAGGATGAAAAAGGGCGTTTACAGTATGTGTTTAAATACGGCGTGTCGATAAGTAAAAAGGCCCGGACACGAGTACCGTCCGATTTTATTGAATCCCGGCTTCGATTCCGATGGAAGTGGGATAACATAACTATGGATTTCGTATCCGGTTTCCCTCACCCGAAGAAACATGATCTGTCACGGGTAATTGTGGGTGGTGACGAAGTCTGCTCACTTCCCCTCTTGAATCCGACTTGTTCACTCCATGGATCGTTTAGCGGACCTTGGTAAATTGTGTCGGATTACCACGGCATTCTGTATGGTTGTGTCAGCGCGATCCTCGGTTCGTCAGGTTAAGGAAAGAGTTCACGGTCGACTTTCGATGCAATTGAATTTTATATTGCTTTCCATCCACAAGCGGATGGAGCGATGCGAAAAAGTGATTCGGTATTGGAAGATATGCTAAGAGTGTGTATTAGATTTTAGGGAAGTTAGGATAAAGTCATTCCCTCATGGAAATTTACTTTATAACAACAATTATCAATCCGGTATTGGTATGGCCACAGTATGAAGCTCGTATGGAAAGCGATGTAGAACTCCTACATTGTTGAATGAGAGATGAATGAGCATAAGATTATTGATCTTTGAATTAGTAAAAGATACGGAAAGAAAAAAGTTTAGATTATTCGAATGAGATTAAAGGCGCGATAGACAAAGGTCTTATGCTAATTTGAAGAGAAAAAGATAAAGTGTTTTTTGAAAGTATCTGCTGGAAAGATACCAGTTTTGGAAGGAAAAGGAAGCGAGTCCCACGATTCATTGTACTTATGAGTTTTAGAAGAGTTGGATCGGTGGCGTATCGTTTGGCACTTCCTCCAGAGTTAGTCAAATTACATGATGTATTCCATGTGTCTATGCTTTGTAGATATACGTTCGACCCATGCACATATTACTAGTTCAGATATCACAAAATGCAAAAGATTTCACCTTCCCGATGAAATGAAAGCTATTCTAGATCGTGAAATAAAATGATTCTGAAAACAAGCAAGTCCCTCGAGTAAGGTTCTTTATGACATCACGGTATGGAAGAAGCAACATAGAACCGGAATCGGCTTGATGAAATTACAGTACCCTCGAGCTCTTCGATTCGAATGCAATTTTAGAGAATGAAATTTATTTTAAGGGAGAATTGTAACACCCAGAAATATACCCTAGTTGTTTTCAACATGTTTAAGGGTATTTTGTATAGACATAAATTAAAATTTTAAGTAGATTTAATTTAGTATGGAAAGTTAGAAATGAAAATTTTATGTCTGACTAAAGAGACCAAATGCGTAAATTGTCGAGAGTATTAAAGACATGGGTTAATATAATTAAGGTGATATAAATAATAAGATTTGTAATGTAATTAAGGAAGTTGGGCTTAAAAGCTAATTAATTTAAACTTTGGTATAAAATAGTTGTAGGAGACCAAAAATGCATTAATTTGGTCTCGAACAAAGATCTACGAGAAGGAGAGAGGGAAAAGGGGAGAAGAAGAAAGAAGAAAGAGGAAGGGCAAAAGCAAGGGATAGACTAGTTTAAGTATGGATTCTTGACTTTTGGTATGAATTGTGTATAGATTATGGATTGCTAGGGTTTCATTTGGCCATTAATTTGGTTCCTTTTTCTAGGGTTTTGTTAAGCAAACAATTTAACTCTAGATTTAAGGGAAGTTTGGTTGAAAAGACCTAGATGATAAGGAGTAGATATGGAATCCTTCACAATTCCAAGGATTTGTAGAATTGGGTGAATTTTGGTATGAATCCTAGGATTCTTTTGCAAATTAAAAGTATTTGTGGAGTTGTTGGGAGGGATTCCATGTTAGTTTTTGATGAAGGATGCATTAGAAGTGATCTGGATGAAAGTGCATGAAAAGGAGAAAATACTCACATTACGGGCATTTTCGAGTTGAAGTGTGCGGTGATACACCTTGAGCTTATGCCATTACTTTCAATTCTGGTCATTTTGGCCCAGTGTACGGTACACATTAAGGGTGTCTTAGGTACACCTGATACAGTTTTCTTTGTTGACCGGAGTTTCGTATTTTATTGTAGCTTTGCTCATTTAACATTCGATTTGAGTGATTCAAGTGGCCAGATTAAAATAGATTTCAGAACCAAACATAATAATACAGTACCTCCAAATTCTGATTGTAGATAGCCAAAAATTCACTCAAAGTGAGGCTATATGCAAGCCCATTTCCTGCATCAGTTGATCATAAGTGTCAGGGTTGTTTAAGACGTAACTTTGAGTTTCGATTGCTTTCGGTGGGTGATTCCAGTTGGAATAGAACCCTTAGCACCTTAGCTTTGAATTCGTACAAAGAGATGATGACAAATATGAAGTTAGACCCCAGAAAAGTAGGTATTTCCGACTGTCCCATGGGTAAATCAAATTAAAATGACTGCGGTGGCATGAAAATGCCATAATTATAGTTTGGATGATCCGATTGGAGTGATTCCAATTTTGGTAAAGTAGATTCATAGAAGAATAGAATACATGAATAGATTGTGATTATATCACGCATCGTACTTTACCGGTATATGAAATCTGATCGTAAGCTGAGCAATAATGGGTAGAATGCGCATTATAAATAGTAAATTCTTGAACTCATATAATTATAAAAATGCACCTAAGATCGGTTATTAAATGACACAGCACTCCACATTACGATTAGTACTTCGGTACTCACATTGAGTCTTTCAGGCACTCCCGATTAGATGCCGGTGCTCTGTTAGTGCTCCGGCACTCCTGGTATCTTCGGCGCTGCGGTGAATGCCGGTACTCACAGTAGTGCTCCGGCACTCACGGTAGTACTCCGGCACTCATGGTGAATGCCGGTACTCTGATTAGATGCTACTACACTCTTGTTACGATTAGTGCCGGTACTCTGTTAAGTGCTCACGGCACTCACAATGCAGTTAAGTCTTCTGGCGCTCGCATCACGATTAGTCTTTATAGCACTCACATCTTTGCCACATTAAATCTGCTTTGTGCTCGGCATATGCTATAGTATCTTTGGATACTTATTGTCTTTGTCTTTACAATTTTATTAGTCTTGGTCTAGGTATTCCGTAATTATATGATAATAACTGAATAATGAATAAGGACATAAAGGTGTATAAGTTACGTCTGTAATACCTCTGGTATTTACGAATATGAGTAAACTCACATGCTCAGGAGACTGAATAAATAAGTCACATGTCTACAGTATAAATCAGTGAGTACCTACGGTACTGCATACAATGAACTTGTATAGTACCTACGGTACTTTTATATAAGAATAAGCATAAGTAATTGTATAAATACACATGAGATGGTCATGTAATTTCTAATATCCGTTATTGTTATATGCTTATTATAGCTGTGTACATGCATATTATATGTTTTCCCACTAAAAGTAAAAAACATGCGGGTTTTAATCCGTGTAGGTAGGAAAGAGCGTGTCAAGAACTTCCAGCGTTCTTGGGTTTGACACGAGTAGGGGGTTCATCCTTTGTGGGTTCAGCGCTCTGATCGGTAATTGTAAATGTATGGTTTTGAATATGTAATAGGTTCGATCTTGTATATGTGTGACAACTGTAAACACCACTAAATTGGTAGTTTTATTTTGGACTTTGCATATGATGTTGATATGTTATGAGACTTAGATATTTGAATGTCTAATTAAAGCGGTGAAATTGATATATGTTCTCGAGTCCGAGCCGGTTTGGATCCATGATCGGGTCGGTAGGAATCGGACGTGACAATCCCAATGAATATAGGTCCATGAGGACCGCATACATCTGAGGTGGTGCACCCTCATGTATTGTGCCCTAGAGGACATGATTGTTAGACCTTATATTGTGCCTACACTCTACTTTCCATGGTAAGGAGAGTGGGAACCCTACCCACATTCGGGAATTTGAGGAAGTCTGCAACACCTTCAAAGAGGATGTAATATGGATCGATAAGGCCCCGAAATTTTTTCCTTTGACTCTGGATAAAGCAGATTTTATTTCAGCCTACAGCGAGGACGATCCTTAATTGGACTGAAATCACGGGTTGAGTTCTTGAAGAAAATTTTCTCCACACACAGAACCAATAGTTTGAAGAGACAGATTTACACCTTTGTAGCCCATGAAAATGAGAAATTCTACCATTGTTGGGAAAGGTACTTGGGGAAGCAATCCAATGCACATCCCTACTTATGGCTTTGACACATGGATCTTGGTCGATCATTTTTATGAGGAATGTCCTGCTATGAAACAATTCTTAGGAAGCCCATGTGTGGAGGGACTTCGTAGGCGAAATTTGGAAGAAACAGTTCCTATTCTTGTAGACATCTAAAGCAGGATGAACCAAACCTAAGAAAGTAGAGGATGAGGCCACATGACGAATGTTTCGAGAAGGGAGGCATATATTCCCTCAAAGGAGGACATGAAAATGAAGGCAAAACTCACCTTGAAAGGTTAGAGGAGCTTTCAGTAGAAATCAACATGAGTGCGACGTGGGTGAGACACCTATCTTAATAACCTTGCTTCATTTGTCGATCTACCGAGGCACCCGAGGAGAGCATTGTCCGGCTATTCCTTCAATGAGGAGATGATAGTGACGAGCGATGTTGTGGAGACTGATACAAACTCTTGTGATACCCCATCTGACAACACATATAATCCAGTGGAAGAACCATCTAACCTCTCTTGAGAGCTCAAGCCTCCGGTATAGCGCACGGTGCACAACAACGATTATGGTTCCTCGTCTCGACCATAGCCACCACCATCCTGCGTCTCGAGTTGAACGAGCTATAATGAATTTGGCAGGAGCAAAGTGGTGGGCGGTTTTGTGGAGAACGACCGGTGAATGCTCAAACTAATCGGAGGATCGACAGTCAAAAGCACTGCTTGAATAAGAAGATTGAGAACACAGTGATACGATATTGCTGAAATTTGACAACTTGCAATATTGATTTCAGTTGACTAACAGTGCGAGGTGCGGGGAGAAGAAAGGGAAATTCCCCTCCCACATAACCCAATCCGAGGGGAGTGCACGAATTGAGCTCTTCCAGTGAACCAACTCCCAGGATAGATGAAGTCAGAGTGATAAGGAGGTTGAGCGTGAGTCCCAGGCGATAGAAGAGACGGAGGAAAGGAAAATTTGAACGAGAAAATTGTGATAAAAGAAGATGCATTGAAGAAGAGCACACCCTCACTTTTTCCTCAAGCACTAAAAGGCAAGAAGAAGGCTATAAACCAGGCTGAAACCTAGAAGTGTTGAGGCGGTGAAAAATCGACATCACTCTTAGATATGATCAAAGAAGGTTCGACTTATCACGAGAATTTTAAAGGACTTGTGCCTGGTGAAAAGAGGGTTAAATGTTGATGAAGGTCTTCCTAACGAAACAGTCGATTACCATTATTCGATCTGAAGACCCGAGTGAAATCTCTATAAGGCAAGATTTGTCCTCCATCTTGGTGAACATCGGAGGAACTTATGTAGAGAAGGCACTCCTAGACTTGGGGGCCAGTGTCAACCTGATGCCTTATTTAGTGTACAAGTAGCTAGGTTTGGGAGAGCAAGCATCAGGCACCTTCAATCAGCATACGAGATCCATAAAAATCCCGAAAACCTTTGTGGAGGATGGCTAATATGAGTGGACAAATTCTACTATCACAGTAGATTTTGTTGTGCTTGATCTGAAAACCCGATTGTAGTGGGAGCTAATTGTGCACGCATCAGACACCATTCTTAGCCACCTCCAATGCGATCATCAATTATCAAAATGGAGTTATGCAACTTAGATTCGGGAACATGACTTTGGAGCTTAATATTTTCCATTTGAGCAAAAAGCATATGCATGTAGTGGAAAAGGGTCTAGAGGAGGTATGCTTAATTGACACTATTCTAGAAGATCGGTGGCAGCGTGGCAACTATGATGTCTTGATTGAGGAGTTTTACGATTGTTGAAGAGTTGCGGGAAACTGGGAGCGTGTGTATGCGTGGCTCATGGAGAAAAAAGGAAGAAGTCACGCCTCTGCACTAAGGAAGATAAGGAAAAGAAGGAACCCGATGAGCCTCGAAGTTTGATCTCGAGCCTCTACTTGTGGAATTGGAAATATGCATATTTAGAAGAGACCAGCCCCGATGCCCAGTTGTTATCTCTTCATTGCTCATTCACAGGAGAAGCGATGCCAACTAGGGTCTCGGGAAGAACAAGCGAACATTGGGTGGAAAAATTTACGTTTAGGGGATCATCGCTTTGGTTTGCACCCGTCACATTTACTTGGAAGAGGAAGCCGAAGCGATCCGTGTATGAGGAAATTGAATCCCCATGCGAAATTAAATGCGTGCGAAGTTCTTAAATTCTTTCTGACGGTATCATTTACCACAGTATCAGATATAGCACGGGTGAGTCGACTCAAGTTATTTCAAAAATCTGGGTTGATACTTATCTTGCTTGATGAGAAGAAGAGGTGCCCACTCGCCTTACCATAGGTTAGAGGGTATGCATTGATTATAGGAGGCTGAATGAAGTGACAAGAAGAGATCACTTCCCTTTACCCTTCATGGACCAGCTCCTTGAAAGAATTTTTGGGCATCCATATTACTGCTTCTTTGATGGTTACTCTATTTACTTCGGATAGAAGTCGGCAAAAGACGAGAAAACTACACTCCACTGTCATTTGGGACTTATGTATAGAAGAATGCCCTTTAATTACATCTGATGCCCTATACATTTCGGATATGCATCTTGGAGTGTTTTGATGATATGGTGGAGCGCATTATGAGGTCTACATAGATGACATCACTGTATACGAGGGTAGTTTTGAAGAATGCCTAGGAAACCTTGAACTTGTCTTGCACAGGTGCATTGAGAAAAATTTGGTGCTGAAATGGGAAAAATGCCATTTTATAGTAAACCAAGGGATTGTGTTGGACATATCCTTATCAACCAGAGTGAGGTTGTGAAGACAAAATTGATTTAATTTCCAAACTTCCTTCCCTAAAATGTTAAAGCGTAGAGGCAATTCATGAGCAATACGGCTTCTATCGGAGGTTCATAAGACTTGCAGAAGTTACAAACCTCTTTTACAAGTTAACGAGGAAAAGGATGCCAAATTTTCCTAGGATGGAGACTGCCAAAGGAGCTTCGAGGAGATCAAATCCTACTTAACCATTGCACCAATAGTGAGGGCACCTAACTGGAAGTTGCCCTTTGAAGTCATGTGCAATGCAAGTGATCTTGCCTTCAGAGCAGTTCTCAGGCAAAGAGAAGAGTAGAAACCTTATGTGGTTTACTATGCAAGCAAAACTTTGAATGAGGCACAAAGAGACTACACCTAGCGAGGAGAGCTGCGGGTGAAAATTACGCCTTGGATAAATTTCGTGCATACTTGGTGAGATTCGGACATCATTATCTTTACAAAATCATTTAGCTTTAGTACCTCCTTACCAAGCGAGATGCGAAATTTCAGACTCATTAGATGGGTCATACGCTCGAGAATTCAACTGTGAATCAAAAGATAAAGAGTGGAGAATGTTGTGGCGGATCATCTTTTGAACTAACCATAACACACAACACTCATAGCCCTCCCGATTAATGATGAGTTTCTAGGAATCCCTGCGGTGGAAAGTGCCTATGGTATGCTCACATTGCCCAATTCTTGGCAACGGTGAAATCTAGTTGAGTAGAGCCTGAACAAGTTCTTCTTTGCAAAGATCCCTTCCCTCTTTGTTGGGAGGAACCCTTCTTATTCCAGTATTGTCAGCGTCAAATTGATAGAAGATGCTGAGAAAGTGCGCGAGAATACTTTCAGTCATTTGCCGTGAGAGTGCATGTGGAGGTCATTTTTGCTTCACAATATGAAAGTGCTCAATCTAAGTTTTTATTGGCCTTCTCTCTTCAAGGATGCCCACAGCGTATGCGTGGATACGACAAATGCAAAGACTAGGAAAATCTCACCAGTCATGATGCCCTTTAGACTGATATTAGTAGTTGATTTATTTGATGTTTGGGGCATCGATTTTATGGGGCCATTTCCTGCTTCTTTTGGATACATGTACATATTGGTGGGGGTTGACTATGTGTCTATGTGGGTTGAAGCAGTTCCATACAGAGCAGTAGACCACAGGGTGGTATTGAAGTTTTTGAAGGAAAACATCTTTTCAAGATTTGGGGTTCCAATGATGGAGGTTCACACTTTTGCAATAAACCTTTTTAGAACCTCCTAGCTAAATATGGTGTAAAACACAAAGTAGCCACCCCGTACCATCCTTAGACCAGCGGTCAAGTCTGAGTTTCGGCCAACAAGGGAAATCAAGACTATATCGATGAAAGTGGTGAACTCAACAGAAAGATCGGTCTCTCAAACTGCTGGGATTCATAGTGGCTTACAGACGTACTCCCTTCAAGACAACTCGGGTATGTCCCCTTATTGCCTAGTTCATGGTAAAAGCATGTCACCCCGCCGTTGGAGCTGAATATAAGGCATGGTGGGCAATCAAAAGCAACCTCAATTGAAGAACCGACCTCAAAAGGTTACTTGATATCAATGAGCTAGAAGAACTGAGAAATGATGCCTACTTGAACTCAAAGATTGCAAAAGATAGATTGAAGAAATGTCATGATTAGCTGATATCCCGTAAAAATTTCAAGCAAGGAGATCAAGTGCTGCTTTATGACTTCAAGCTTCACCTCTTTTCGGGCAAGCTTAAGTCAAGATGATCTATTCCATTCCTTATCCACCAAGTCTATCCCATCGGAGCTGGACCTATTAAACCCAAGGACAATGTATGTTCAAAGTCAATGTCCACCAGAGGCTGGCTTCCTTATGCAAACATTTCACGCTGCACAAGGATGACATCCCTCCTCGCTGATCCTCCACAAGTTTGAAAAACCAATTGAGTACTGCTTCTCGCAGACTCAAAAACATATATTTTTAGATTCCTGTTTAATTTATATCAATTTTCATATTTGTTCTTTCATGCTTTTTAGAGTCTTAGCTTAGTTTTTATTTTATTTTACTTATTTTTATGGTTTTTCAATTTCCTATGATCATTTTCACATTTTTTTGGTGCTCTATTTTGCAAGTGTCACTGATCTGGGTGGTTGAATTTCAGGCCAAGGTTCGACATCTCACAGGTCGCAAATTTTGCGTGTACCAACGTGAATTTTCAGCCATCGAATTTTTGCAACCACACGCACTTTGTCGCCACGTCCCTTCGCGCCTCTGCTCATCTCCTCCGGTTTTTCATTCTCAGCAGCTTCACCTCCTATGTCTCCCGATTTTGAACCCTGGCGAAAACCATTCACATGGACATTAAGTTACTACAAACCTTTCACCTTCCATGAATCCCTATAAATATCCCTAACCTCCATTCTTTTTCTTTTCAAACCATTTTCTGAAGAAGTTTTCTCTGGAGAAAACCCCTTTCTCCTTCATTCTTCTTCCCGCTCTGATCCGGCCATGGTAAAGACCCGCTGGAATACTTTCCCATAAGCCCCGAGAGAGCGAGAGGCTGCCATCTCTCACCACCCGGCCATCATTGCGCCTCTCCTATCGCTAACTCTTAATCACAACCAAGCATCGCCGTGCCTCCTTCAGCTGTCAGCTGTCACTCGCTCTAGTTCCTCCCGCCGCCGGTAGCCCCACGTTGTGTATGACCACACGGGTTGGGCCTACTCCTCCATCCCCTCCACACCCAAGGCCTTCCAGGAGGTTCCCGCCTCCAAAGAGGGCTTCGAGATCAAAGCCCGCCACCTTCCACCGCCCCACCCCCAGGAGCCTCACCACCCGCGCCCAACCCCCTGGAAGTCCTCAAGACCGTCCTCTCGCTCTTCATCCTAAGGCCTACCTCATACTATGGCCCTATTCCAGTAATTCGGATTGGTAGTTAAGACCTCGCACGATGAGATATATTATGACATCGTCAAGTTCTACCGCCCCTCCCGGTCCTCAAAGACTTTATACGACATGTGCACCGTACCCTGCAGCCTTCACGACTCCACGCTGGGAGGTTTTTCACTCCCGTGATCGCCGAGTTTTTACCAGACCATGACATCCGTGGCGTGGCCCCAATCCCCACCGGCCATACACTTCTCTATTGATGGCCGTGGACACTTCGCTCACTGAGGTCACATTCAATCTTCAATGGCCCCCGCTAACTCTAAGCAGAGTTAGACAACGCCCCATCCCCTCACCTCGGGGAGATAGTCGTCGATCCGTACGCGCAGAGGAGTCATCCTATTCAAGAGGCAGCTTCCTCCGAGTATGCTTCTTATCGACCACATACTGCGGTCCAATCTATTTCCACAACATCTGTGCAGAGGGAGCAGGCCATTCCTGGAGGTCTTTATCTCCCAGGTTCGTTCACCCTGGTAAGCTTATCATAACCTCCTTGTTCCACTTCGAGGACAAAGTCCACTGTAGGAGCCTTAGATGGGCTGAGTCCCTACCCTCCTTTTCCGAGGTCGCTATCTCGTGTCGAGCACCTAGTTTTGTTGAGCCTTGCTGTAGTGCCATTAGTTCGAGAGGCACTTACCTCGTAGAGAAATGAGGCATCATGCCTGTACTCCTCACCCTTACCGTGACCCAGCCGAGGATTAGCCACAAATAGAGCAGCTAACATGAGGAGGATTGCCACCCCAAGAAGGCATATTGAGGAGTCCCAGATTCTAGTATCCACGCCCCAGTACCACGCCGGCCTCTCACAAAGACACATCACCGGCCTCCTCTCGCACCTCCCTCCAAATGCATCTGAACCAGATCTTTATATTCGCTGGACCCATTTCTAGCACCGCCACCAACACATCTCTATATCCCCTTGATTTCTCGACTATTATGGATGCAAATTCCTCCATTTTTCAATCAATGCAAGATCTTTTGTGGGCCTTATACTTCGCTTAGTAGAGAGGATGAGACACATCAGGCCGTCGTCGCCGTAATATAGTCATTCTCGCTCAGAACGACGCCATCCTTGTGCAGATACAGAGTCACCTAGGCCTACTTCCAATCCCTTCCTCAGAGCTTGCCCAGCCTCCCCTACCCCTCCAACTCCTCTGTACCCTTCAGAGTTTCACCGGATCCTGGCAGAGGTCGCAAGAGCGACCACCTCCCTCCACTTTCCCGCCAGCCTCCTCAAATTTCAGATGGGATGACTTCTCATCAGCCACACCTGAGGAGGTAGCATCATTCCCTAATCCTTCCAATCCGCGTCTCATCGGGGGACAATGTGACATTTGGTCAGTGGCACTATGGCTATGACTTACATTTTACGGTTTTTATTACTATTTTGAGCATACATTTATGTCTTTTATTTCCATTTTGAGTAAGCCTCATGGTGTTATTCAGTGGCTTCAGATAATAATCTCTTTTTTTTTTATGTGAGCTGTTGGTTTTTGTAAAGTTGGAAAATATAGTCATATTTTAATATCATATATACTACACACCTTACAGCTTCAATTTCAAAATTGCAATCTTTTTTTTTTTTTTTTTTTTCAGAGCCACTAGCTTTTCTGAAAATTGGAAACATTGCCCATTTCTGTTGATGTTAGACTGGTTCCATGCTGGCCGAGTTGATGATCACTGAGTTCTTATTGGTTTCAACTTTTCTCTTCCACTCTAGCTAAACCACAATAATCGCGGCATAAGCTCAACGATAAGTCGAAACCGCCTAGCTCCTCAAACCTTGCAAAAGTCCAATGGCACTTTGACCACCTTAATATAGGTTAGACCCTCGGAAAAAAAAGACCAATGAGTCTTTCAAAAAAAAAAAAAGAAAAAGAAAAAGAAAAGGAAAGAAAAGAAAATCAGACACTTTTCCTTGAAACCCTAACACTATCCTCAGGGGTATACGGGTGGAAGTCTTGCCCGGTGCCCTAAACCAACTCAAGAGCCACCGACTTGTGTCATGGTTACGGGTGAATAATATGCGAGTTTAGCAAATTGTAGGTGCCTGAGTTTCATCACATAAATCGGATGGAATCAAAGAGTTAGTAATAGGAGATTTGTCATTTATGACTGTATTTGATCAGAGACAACATCACATTTAGAATGATGCTACATTGCTAACAAAGAAGGTAAGAATAGAGTTGTAATGATCTTATTATTTAGGTTAATACCACAGTTTTGGGCACTACCTAGGTCAGTGTGGGGAAGAGTGCAAATTTTGGAAGACTATTGTTGAAAGTTGATCAAACTATCACTTAGGTTTTGGTGGAAGTTTCAGGTTAACCCTCTAGAGAAGGAAGCCCCTTTGATACTCGATTCCCTGTGATTTACATTCACTCTCTCAATATAGTTGTCATGTGGTTTTAGTGACTTACAGAGGGTCAAGCAGCTTTCCATTCACATTCTTGAAATATCACATTTTGTGAACATATTATTTATATTATTTTGTCATGCTCTCTCTTCTTTCTTCATTACTAAGGGACTAGCAATGTGTCGGTTGGGGGTGATTACTACCAAAATAGTGCTATTTTACACCCCTTATTGGGCTGTGCTCTCAGCACTGCGGTAGTAATTGCCCCAATTAACTCCAAGGATTAAAAGCTCAAAAGTGCAATTTTGAACCCTATATTAGATATACTTTGAGTACTTTGATCATTAATCATGTCATATATCCCAATTGAAGTGTGTTCATGTCATCTTAGTAACACTTATGCCATTCGGAGCATGTTTTTGGTTGTTTCAGGAGGTATTTATGCACTTTCAGTTCAAGAACCACAATGCAAATGATCAATCATGAGGTTGGAAGTTTAGTCTCACCATCAACAAGCCCAAGTAAAATCAATGGAAAACAAAGGAAAAGTGGAGGAAATGAGATGCGCTGAAGACATGACGAGGAATGCGTAATGTAAAGAAAATGTGCAATTTCGCAACCCGCTGGCAACCACTCGGCAATCTAGCTAATTTCAAGAACTAACTCGCAAAACAACAAGTAATCTCAAGCATTGATTACGGCGTAAAGCCCGCTGAATAATCCTGGTAATCGTACGCTGCGAAATTCCTCGGCTTCACCGATACCTCGCTTAGCTAGCTTAGTTTCGCTTAGCTAGCGGTAAATTAACTCCTACAATTTCGCTTAGAACTCTGCCACCACATAACATTGCCAAATTCGCATCCACTGCCAATTTCCCGCTAATTAGCCAATTCCTCCTCAGATAGCTGTAAATTGCATGCCTCACATGTCAGTGGTACTCACGTCAACCGCCTCTTCAAACTTCTGGTTTATTACCCAACTGTCCTATAACTTAGCCTAGTTATTAGGGTTTTGGTAATTTCATACCTCGAGCAGACTTCCATAAATACCCCTCATGTTTTGTAATAAAGAGGGGGACTGGAGAGAATTTTCGAAGACAAGTTTTGTGTGATTTGTAAGTTTTCATTTTTATCGCTTTTGTAAATAAATTATTTTTATTTCTTAGTTTTGCTTTTATTTTCTCTCTTCTCTTTCTTTCCTTCTTTCTTCTACTTTCCCGCTAAACACACCTCTCGAGGATGATAACTAAGAGATGTTATGCTTCCTCTTGAAGAGGAAGGAAGCTAGGTCATGGTGGGGTTAAGCATGTCAGTCTCTCAGGATTTAAGAGTCACTTCTGCAGTGTATTTATGGCCTATTTTCAAAATTCAACAGATAACATGGGATGTTATTGCTCCTCGTCAATACCCATGCTTTAGGACTGTTGTTCTGGAGTGGTTCATGAGCCTCCGAGATAATATTTTTACATGTTAGGTTCTTCAAATTAGGTTAAATAACATTGACTTTATCGTTGGCCAATACCTCCATACTAGTGGTTCAAGGTTTCCAAAGTGAGATGCACCTGATTCTTAGATGGTCTTTACTAGCTCTAAAATGATAATGAATGTTAGGTTTAAACAAAAGGGCCATAACTCCATCCCGTGTTGACTCATTATTAGAGGATAAAAACGAGGACATGTGTTTGGGTTCTACTGTCAAGTCAAGACCTAAATCTTCAAAGTTTAATTTTCACTTTAAATTTCGCTACCATTTTCGCTTTACTCATTTTAAACCATTTGCACTTTGACATTGAATCCAAAAAGTCCAAATAGAAAGCCTTACCTTCATGCCGTCTAATGCAAACCATTTCTAGATGAAAACCTATCCTCACCGACCCTAGACCACTATACCGTTAGTGAGTTTGATCAATTTTTCAAGAAGAGGAGGAACTTGGTATATAAATATTGTTGATTCAAATTTCACTCTTTACTGTGGTACTGTGCAGTAATCACCCGGTTGGCACATTAAGGTCCTAGCTTTACTACTAATCACATTTTGTGGCAAATTTTGTAGTTTTCACAAGCTTTTCATGCCAATTTGATTAAGACAGCTCTAGCACGAAGAAGTCAAGTTGAATTCAGATATGCAATAGATACTGTGTTAAGAGAGAGCGTAATGATGTGTAGAAAGAAGTTTTGCAGGTCGCTAATTGCACCACCGCTAATTTTCAGAGTGCCCAAATTTGTCCCACTTTTGGTCATCTGGTTTGACTTTATTGCGCCAACTTTCAGATTTTCCTAAATCGCTCTTTGCAACGTAATAGTGTATGGTTACTATATTTTTGTACTTTCATGACTGGGTAGTATATAAGCTCCGCTACACTGCACAGGGAGGGGAGATCTTGATTAATACATTTTCTCTCGAGCGGAATTTTCCGCTCTAATTCTTCTCTCTCTCTTTCTCCCTTTTCATGGAGCCAAACACCCTCCTCGAGGGATGACAACTCGCAGGGATGAGCAAGGTTAAACCCCCTTTATCCTTGAAGAGGAAGGCTACTAGAGGAGGGTTCCTAGGGTTCTCAAAGTTTCAACGCAGGTTTTTATTGTCATTTATGTGTCTCCTTCCAATCTTAGGTTTAAACCCTTTCGACGCACTCCTCAATGGCCTCGCATTGCAATTCCAGGTTCAAAGGATGCTATTGTTAGATCCACGAGATTCATTAGAAGCTACCATTTATTAGCCACTGTATAAGGCCGAAGGATGGATTACACTCATTCGAGACCATAAATGCTCAATAAACACCATCTTTCAAAAGGAAAATTATTAGGGTCCAGTTTTTATAGCCAAATGAAGATCCGATTCAGGAAATGACTATAGGTCATCCTCCCCACCGCAAGGAAAAGGACTGAACCTCGCCATCTTAAGGACCCAAATCCAAAAGAGCTTGATGCTTCAAGGAACCTTTCTTTACATTTTATTTCATTTACTTTTCAGTTTCAAACATTACTCCCTTCACCGCTTTTACCAAAACTTGAACACCAAAGCACCACCATTTCAATCCAACCGCAAATCATTTCAGGCAAAGAAAACCCATCCCCAGGCTTCTGACCTAGAGTCATGAGACAGTAAGAGCCATGCACTTTGCAAAGAGGAATTAGGGTTTATAAATTTTGGCTGATTCCCGATACCCTCCCCGCTACGACCGCCCACCGCCTCCGTCCCAGGAACCTTCTTAATTTGCGCCCCAGAACATCACGCGTGCTCGGTAACCAATAAAGCTTCATACGCCTTGCCAATTTCCATTTCCAAAAGTAGGAATCCTTGCTTGCCCCTGTATGCTTCGAGTATAGCTCCGCGCACCGCCCCATGTGCGGTGGTCGGCTGTCGGTGCCGGCCGCGGCGCATTTCTTGGCCATAGCTGCGCCCCGAACGTGCTCATCTACGTGTTAAATTCCATTTACAAGGCACAACAACATATGTACAACGAAAATGCTAACGGTAATCCTTTTTAAATAAGGGTGTCCTAGAGGTCGGTGGCTCCATCCCTCCCCGCGATCAGACTGCAGCGCCCCGCATCCATCATTGACACAATGTGTGGTCCTTCCCAATTTGCTTCAATTTCCTTCTTCGAAGATCCGTCGGCTGAAAATCTCCTTGTCAATGCCTCGGGCCTGACGAGCCTCTCACCTTCCTTCTAAGCGCTATGCTAGTACTTTAGCCATTCAATAAATGCAAGATGTTCCTTTTCTTTCGAGCTCATCCAAGGATCGTGGCAGTTTGATACAGTGGTCAATGCATGGAGTGGCTCTAGCCCAGACTCGATGGGTATCCACGCCTCAATGCCAAAGGCAAGGGCATATGGGGTCTCCCCGGTGGGTAGCCTTTAGAAGACCGCAGCCCAAAGTGGCCACTCGTAACCCGCCCGCACCACTTTCCTTTCACCGTCACTGCGCTCTTCAAGTACCCGAGTAGTGTTTTGTTCATGACCTCTGCTTGCCCATTGGATTAGGGATATCAAGGTGATGAGTGTTGGCCCTGGATTCCATTCGCACAAACCGATGGAACTCCTCACGATGAACTACGGCCCACTGTCCGAGACGAGCAAATGAGGAACCTTGAATCTACACAATATGCTTTTTTGCACAAACAGAATGAGTAGTGTTGCCTTAATCTGTGCATAAGCCTCTACTTCCGCCCACTTGGTGAAGTAATTAATAGCAACCAGCATGAACTTCTGTTGGCCAGTGACCAAAGGTAGAAGACCCACAACATCTATTCCACTTTATGGGCGGCCACGCACTTGTCACGGAGCCGAGTGTCTCATTTAGAACATGGATGACGCAGCAACCTTTGCACATTAATATCAATTTGCGACAACGCCTAACTCCCCGTTTCATTATTGGCCGTAGTAACCTTGAGTTATACCCGATGAGACAAACATTCGCCTCTGATGTGTGTACCGCACATGCCTTGTGAACTTACTCCATGATCCGCTTGGCCTCCCCTTTGGGTAAGCACCTCAAGTAAGACCCCAAGAATGAGCGTCGATACAACAATCCATTCAAGAGGGAGTACCTGTCAAGCCAGGGCCTTCACCTTAACAAATTTCGTTCTGCTCTCAAGAAGTTCCATTCCCGTGATACTCCAAGATGGGGTCATCCAAGATGCGCCACCCAGTTATTCATGATTGTGGAACGCCGTGGCCCTGATGGATGGCTAGTCCATAACCCTCAACTCCATATTGCATGTGTACAACGCATTGGTTGCTAAATTAGCCAAAGCATCTGCCATTTGATTTTCAGACCTAGGGACCTGCGTTACCTGGATACGCTTAAATCCAACCAGAAGGGGCTTAGCTATCCGTAAATACTACTCCATCCTTTCATTCTTAACCTCGTATTTCCCCCTACAACTGCGAGGCATATGGATGCTATTGAGAGACACTTTGCCACCCTTAACCCCAATATGACTGCCGTAGATTAAAACTCGCTGTCAGAGACTCTGAAGGCGAGCTTGATTTTTCTACTATGTACAGCCGGCCCAAGTGAAGTGTCCTTGTGGGTCATTCCATCGCTCCACCTTAGCCCAGGGATGTCCAGCCTAACCCACCCACTTTCGGCCCGCAACCCCCGAGTATGCGCTTCGATCTCTCCGCAATGAAGCCCTACCACCGCCTCCCGATTGCTGTCTCGGCCGATACTCTGAGGTCAAAAATCGTCGCCCCATTACCCACTTTAGTAGCTCCCGCACGTGTCCGGGTTTGTGGAGTACGGCCCCCGATCGATGAGCCCGTGAGCATCACTTTCATGGCGCGAAACAAAATACGGCCTGAGTTTCTTATGTTCCATTATGAGTGCCAATGCCACCACCTCACCAAAACCGAAAGTACTGATTCCACTCGAGAGCGCCTTGTTGACGAAATAAACTGATCTTTGCCTCTTATCAGAATCCAACATTACCAAAGTCACTCTTACTGCAGTCTCCGAGGAAGACAAGTACAGATAAAGCTCCTCCCCTTCGACTGGCTAGGAAAGAGACAAAGGCTAAACAATGTACTCTTTAATGGCCGGAATGGCCTTTACGCATTTGGGCCCCTAACCCTTTATATCTGCCCCATTTAACCCTTTGAAGAAAGGCTACAAACGATCTAAAATACCACGAGAGCAAACTCATCAGTGGTCACCAAACCGCTTCTGGCGATCAGATTTCCTTTTTCGTCATTGGAGGCTCCATCTGAGTAATAGCTCAGATTTGTCCCAATGCCATCTATATCCCTCTTTGGCTAACTAGGAAGCCCAAGAAATTTCCCGAGCTTACCGCAAATGCGCATTTAGCAGGGTTCAACCACAATCGATGTCGCCAGAAGGCACGCCTCGCAGCGAGATGTGTCATGCTTCGCAATTTAATTTCCAGAAGTCATCGATGTAAGCCCCATACTAGCTCTACCTAGTAAGGATTCAAAAACTCGAGACATCATGCGCTGATAGGTGGCCTCGACTTTCTTTAAACCAAATGACATCACCTTATAACAAAACATGTCGTACGAGGCTATGAAAGCGGTTTTTGGCTCGTCAGGCGGGTACATCGAGATCTAGTTATAACTCGAGTAGGCATTAAGGAAGGATAAGAACTCATGACCTGCTGTCGCACCCACGATCTGATCTATCCAGAGCAGGGGAAAGGGGTCTTTCGGGCAAGCATCATTCAAATTGGTATAATCCACGCACACTCGCCACTGGGCCGCTCTTTTTCTAACAACAACTACGCTGAGAGCCATTCCCGCATCGATCTCCCACGAGCCGCCTCATTAGCTTATCCACTTCCTGCTTTATCACCTCTTGTTGAGTCGAATGGAACTGCCTCAACCTTTATTGGATTGGCCTACAACTGTCTTGCACATTCAGCTGGTGCTCGGCTAATTCGAGCAAAACTCCTAACATGTCGACAGGGGACCAGGTGAAAACATCGGCAAACTCTCAAAGGAGAGACAATGTGGAGACGACCTCTTCCATGGCAAACGAGGCCCCCAAGCTCACTTGCTTGGGCCTATCAGGGTCAAACATGGAGTGTATTTGCAACGACTTGATGATTCTTGTTTGCCCCTATGTGGCTGACTGAGCCTTGAGCATTTACTACTATTTGACCGACACCTCACCGTCTTATCGGTTGAGTGCATAGCAAGTCCAAGCCACTTGTTGGTCTCCACTGATGTCGACTTGTCCCTATGAAGTTAAGAAACTCAACCTCTGGTGGTAAGACGAGAGTAGTGCCTTCATTACGTGGATCTGGGTACAGCCTAATATGGCGTTGAAATTCGACCTACCGAGATTGGTAGCACAATTTCTCTAAGTGAGTGGGTCTGCATGCCATTAAACCTGACCAGATCCTCTCAAGCTGCACAGTCATTCATCCAGCCTGGGGCCACCAAGTGGCAAGTATGGGAGGTCCACAGACCGCCCCGAGTCTACTCCATTACGAAGCCATCAAATGCCACTGGGACTTCCAGGTCAAGACACAACTGGCCATCGCGGTCGAGCCATAACTCCCGCAAAGGTGCGAGGGATTCCTGAAAAGGTGAGGAGCTCCATCACCAGTCGAGCACTCGGAGTTTCTAAACCCAGTAACTCCCTCCACAAAAATCCCTGCATGTGGTTACCCTCGAGCATGAGCTGACTTAAGGGCTGCAAGTATAGTGTCAATGACCTACTGAGGGCAGTGACGGTGATCCTTTCAAGGTCGAGCTTTCCACGTACTCTTGGAGGTGCCCCTTGCTAACAAGGTAGTTCAGTAAGTGTCGGAGCTGAAAGCAGAAGTTTGTCCTATGCCCGAAATCCTTATGGTACTCGTAGAACCAAGACTTGTCTCTCCCCTCAAGGTCACCGGGGAGAGGGCGCGACCACTCAAAACTTGAAAGTGACTGGATAACTGGAAGAAGACGTGCATGTGAGATTGTGAATCTTACTTGCTCACTATCGGTGTTCAAATTTGAGCCATTCGAGGGCCGGTGGCTCAAGTTGTTTGCCCCCCAGTGCTCTAAAGTGTGAACCGAGACACCATCGCTCTGTTCCTACTAGGCATCTTTATTCTGCCGGCTTCTCTTTCCCTTTCCTTTACCCCCACTGCCGCCCTAACTGTCGGAAGTACTAACCATTGTTCTCTTTATTGTTGTCACGATATCGTCCTCGAGCATGGCGTATTGATTGCCTCTCTAGAACAGTTCATCAATCAAAGTCAAAGGCTACAAAGAGAGAGAGTCGAAAAATTGTGTGCTTAGGCGAATAGCCTAATTGACGACCTGCAACGCAATGTCTGGGCTCACCAAATCCAACTGAAGTAGGGCAGCCCCGAACTGCTTCATGAAGTCTTTGATGGTTTAAGTCCTCCCCATCTAAACATGAACCAAACAGGTGACACTTTTCTTCCGCTGCACTGAGCACATGTACGAGGAAATGAATTTCTCAAATAACCGACGGAAGGAGGTCACCGAGTTTGAGGCCAGGCGATGAAACCACTATAGGGCGGGACCTACTTGCCGGACAATAATATTTCAATGTAAGGCGCTGCTTTCCATTCAGAGTCATGATCTACCTGCAATGCATCAAATGGTCGGCGGTCCTTCCAGAGTCCATCATACATATGGAAATTTCGACAAATAAAAAATACGCTACGGCTTCCTGGTTGAGGATGGTAAGGATGAATGAGGATGGTAAGGATTTTAACGAGGATGCCAAGATGTCATCCAACAACCGCAACGGTCTAAGCTTATATCGTGAAGGCGTCCGCCGCCCAAGGGAACCCCACGCAGCCGCGGGTGGCGCCTCAAGGGAGAGAAGTTGTCTGGGTGGACTCGATCAGATGGGCTTCGAGGACCAGATGTCCGCATTTGCAAGGCGGTGTCCGTAAGGGAAAGGTCAGGCGGTATCACAAGCAAGGTGGTGTTCTCTCGAGCAAAGAGGCATTAGCCAGAAGAAAAGAAGCCAGCCACTATCAGAGAGTCATGCCGCCTTAGAATTGCTCTTTCCAATCAGATTAGGCGTCAGTCCATGAAGGTTTAGAACTGGAGAATATATCACCCATTGATTGGACTGGCTTGCTAAAACTGATACATGAAGTCGAGCTTCCCACATATGATGCCAATGAAAAGGTCTTGGCTTTTTGATGAGTGCAAAACTCATCTATGTTTTGAGTTCATTTCACATGTTATTTTGTGCATTTTATATCCATATTCATGTAAAACTCATAAAACTTCCTCTAAACTTGGTTTTGTAGGATTATTGATGAAAAGCAAGTAATTTGGCAAGAAATGAGCAATATATTTCCAAAAGAAGAGTCAAATCGAGAGTCTCACAAATACGCTACTGGGAAGATTAATTTTTATGTACCATATGGAATATCAAATGGTTCAAATTCCCTCATGGATGCATTCTACATTCAAAGAGCTTCTTTTAAATCCAGTACTCACACGCCCAAATTGAGTTAAACGTAAGAAGTTATGGCCCTCGACAAGTTAGAGAAGAAACCGCTTGTCGCCCGTAAATTTGTCGCGATGTGAGAGTATGTCGCGACCAGAGAGTACATGTCGCGGACCGATGTCGCGACAGAAATGGTGTCGCGACGTAAAAACCCGTGTCGTGAATTTAAATGCCGCTAAACTTGAAAAAACAAAATTGAGTTTTGACCTAATTCTAAGCCCATTTCACCCTGGGGACCATATTTCTATACTCGCTTTTAGGTAAAGAGGCAAGCGGGAAGATTGAGAGCCTCTCTCTTGGGGTTTCCTCTCTAGACTCGCCCATTTTTCCTGTGGCTTTTCAGAGATTTTTATTTATTTTAGATTCGAGAGCGCTTTTAGAGCATTTTTGTTTCTATTGAAGGGATTCGTGTCATAATAGAGATTCAGATTTACCAAGGCTGTGCAAGGATTGAAGCTAAAAATCGGATTTTCTCTCTCATGGGTTTTCTCTCTAAACCGCTTCATTTTCTTAGTTTTGCCGCAGATTTTTATTTTTAATAGATCTTAGAATAGTTTTCTTGTTGTGCATTTTTATTTCTATTGAAGAGATTTTGGTGTCAGACTCAGATATTCAATTTATTTATCGTTGAGGTGAAGATTTAAGCTCAACTGGTTTTTCTTTCTTTCTCTTGATTTCTTCTTCATTTTCTTACTTTGTTTGATTAGTGATGATTGAAATCCAAAGAATGGAACATTAAACAATCTCTCTGTGTGGTTGGGATTAATTGTCGAAACATTCAGATTTGCGCTACTATTTTGTGGGTTTGAAAACCGAATTTATATAATTTGGTAAGGTTCATGGTATTGAATTGTTCGGAATATTAGTAGCTTATACCCACAAAAGAGCCGCATTCGCTTCGATTTCTGTGAGGCCCTCCGAGGACACGTAGATGCAGATTCCCCGAGAGTAAAGAGCCAGAATCTTTGTGGGTATGCTAGACTAATATCTTGGAACTAATGAACTCGAAAATTATTTGATAGATCACAATTTACTCATGGTGTGAGGATTAATTAGATGATGTATCAATTTAGTTGATCAGAGGTTTCTCCTTAGTCTGATGAAAGGATCTTGATCCCGTGTTAGCAAAGATCTGATCAAGGAGATAGAAAATTTTATTAGATTTGAAAGACGAGATACCAATTACATTGGAGAAGGCTTGCATTATCCTGTCTATGGGGGGCAAGAATCTTCGCTCCTAAGAAATGGCTGTGAAGTATTGAAAAGAAAAACAATCAAATCTTAAAGAGTGCCAAATTCATAAGTAGCTATTTAGACCCATTTGTCCCGAAAAGGAATATGGATCTCTAACTAGTGAAATGTATGGTGTATGGAGAAATCCAAGCTATACTACATTGTTTTACAAATATAGCATTCAACTTTACAATTGTCAAGGCTTTCAAGGAAAATGCAAACTGCTTGTAAATAATTATCCCCATCCCTAGCTTAATTTCTTCATACCTTTAGAATTAAGTAGTTGTTTATTCGTAGATTTTTAGATTAGTTTTAAATCAGTTTTGTTTCAATTAAATTGATTTTATTTGACATCCTACTTGGTCGCCTCAATAGTGAAGAGCCCTTAATCTGGGGCGATCAAATTCAAATTAGAGAGAACTCTCCTCCAATCCTCAGTATTTATATCCTAATTCTAGAGTCCACTTTATTACTGTATTTAATTGCATTCAAGTGAAAATGAAAGGTCGGTGAATACTTTTCATTTCAATTTTTGAGTATACTTATTTCGTTTCAAATCAGCTGAAGATTTACCACATTCACTCCCTTTGGCCATATTTTCACATATACATCAATTTGGTCAATCTCAACAAGTTTTGGCGCTGCTTTCCGGATTACAAATAGTCCTTTCGTACAGTGTCATAAATTTGTATATGTCTTTGGTCATTAAACAAGCTTTGACCGATGTCACTTACGCTTGATGAGTGCAAACTCATCTATGTTTTGAGTTCATTTCACATGCTGCTATTTTGTACATTTTATATCCATATTCATGTAAAACTCATAAAATTTCCTCTAAACTTGGTTTTGTAGGATTATTGATGAAAAGCAAGTGATTTGGCAAGAAATGAGCAATATATTTCTAAAAGAAGAGTCAACCGAGAGTCAACCGGCAACGGCGCCATAAAACTTGTAAACCGGACCAAAACACATATACAAATTTATGACGTTATTACCAAGGACTATTATCTAATCCCCGGCAACGGCGCCATAAAACTTGTTGACTGGATCAGAGTATGTACACAAGTGTATAACATCATCACCTAAGGACTATTATCTAATCCCCGGCAACGGCGCCATAAAACTTGTTGACTGGATCAGAGTATGTACACAAGTGTATAACATCATCACCTAAGGACTATTATCTAATCCTCGGCAACGATACCATAAGACTCGTTCAGACTACATCAATAATTTGTATGGATCAAAAACACCTATTCAAATTCCTGGTGACTTACTACCCAAGGACTATCGTTTAACTTCTCAAAGAAATAAATCATTAAACTTGGAGTGTGAGTTTCTTTAAGTATCACTTGATTAAAAGATATTTTTATAAGAATAAACCATTTTCAGGTGGTTTTGATCCAAAGGTAATCGCAAGTGCAATGTGCTCGATAAGTAATAAATGGATTTAAGTCCGTATATTTCGATCCCACAGAGATCTCAAGAATTTTTCAATCAACTACCCTTCAAACTAATAAGCTCCATACTATTTGGACGATAATGACGATAGTAAGATTTTGCTTTGAAAGCTTGAAATAAATGATGGAAGAATAATGATGAACAATAAATGAATTGAATATTGAAAATACTAAAATAACAAATTTAGATTTAATGTTATTCTAAAGAAAACATTGAATAATCGCCATTGCGAAGAATCAATTCCTACAACAGACGTGATCTCTTTGGTTTTCCTAACTACGTATCTTTAAAACTAGTCCAAGGATTAATAAAGTGTGACCGGATCTCTCCATACCACACGCTCATCATCTCACCTTTAACTCGTTTCTCTCGAACACAAAGGTAAATAACTACTTTTAAAACTAGTTGCCTCGCTCGGGTATTTTTCTTCTCAATACTTCATACCTGGCACAACATGGACTCATGCACCAGCTCCTTCTCATGAGTCATTGCCGAGGCTGCACTATACTGGTTCCTCACCCTCAAAATTAGAATAGCTTACTTCTTCCTTGATTAGATCCTTGCTAACACTCGTGATCGAATTCACTATTCGAATCGAGGTGAAACTCTCCTGGCCTACTTAGATTTATAACTCACTCAACTCATTCTCAAGTCATGCGAGAAGAGGATGTATTGATTTAAATATACTTAGAGCGTGATTATTAGATCAAAGAATATCGTTCAAATACCTTTCCCGAAATTGTTTCTTACTCTCAGAATGCCTTCTCCTCGTGTCCCGCAGGCCTCCTCGGAAATCGTGAGTCAAAACAACCTCGCATGGTACAAGAGACTGGAAATTGATCAATTCCAAGAACACGCAAAACCGCTAAGAAGTCGACAACATCCGTTCAGCTATTATGAATGAAATAACAAGTAGAAAGATTATTTCGATAATAACGCCAATTCAATGGAAGTCGGGTCTAAATTAATGGACATACCACAAATGCTCACATCAAGAAACCATCAGAATCGAACCGCGCCTGAATCCCAAAATTTATCCTGAATCAAACAAACTGCATGTTACCAAGAAATAAACATTTTCAGATTCAAACAATCTCTTTACACTAACAAATCCAAATTAGAACGAAATACACACTAATCTAATCTAAAATAAAATGGAAAGAAAAAAAAACGAAAACAAAAGAAAGGTGAAAAGAAAAAGAAAAGAAAAAGAAAATAAGAAAATACGTGGAGCCTTTAAAGAACCCAAATCTCTCTTTCACGCCAAGAGTCGCTTCGCTGGTAGTACCAGATGATATGGTTCCTCAAGTTCACCCCAATTCCAACGCAAATTGCGGATTTCCCAATGGACTCCGCCATGTTATTGCTCTGTGTCGCGACCAAAGCCCTTGTCGCTGACACGCTTAGTTTGGCACTTGTTGCAAAGATTTATCAAGAAGTCATAATATTCCTTTGTTTTCTTGGTGTAAGCACCTTGCATGTCAGCGACAAGGAATCAATGTCGCGACATCAACCTTATTCTCTCGCAACCTTTAAATGAGTTTCGGCGTTCAGCGACATCAATCTTGCTCTTATTATCACTCTATGGCTCCATGTGTTTTAATCGCTTCGCTTCTCGATGTCGCCGATTACTCGATCTTCTTGTCGTGACATCATCATGTCTTCGCAGCTCTTCATCGATGATTTCTCGATGCCGCTACATCAATCTCTTATCGCGATATCACTCTTACGGCTCTACAGCCTTGATTTGGTCGTTTCTGTCGCGACATCGATCTCTCGGCCGCGACATCGCCTTGAGCCTCTCGCAGCCCTTGAATCCAGGTCTTCTTATGTCGCGACATCGATCTCTTGTCGCGACAAAGCAGCCTAATGTTTTTGCTTTCCACCGATGGAAGTTTTCGGCGTCGCGACATCAATCTCTCGTCGCGACATCAACTTTGTGGAAACCGTGAATCGTGGAATGGTATCTTCTCGGCGTCGCGACATCGATCTCTTGTCGCGACACGCCTTAGGTCCTCGTAGCCTCTTCAATCGAGTTGAAAGCCGATGTCGCATGATCAATCCCTTTGTCATCACTTTATGGAATCAAGCAGTTTTCAACTCGAAAGCAGTCTCATGTCGCGACTCGATTCAGCCGCTGACACGATTAGCGCCTCGCAGCCTTGAACCGGTTGCGCTTTGGTGTCACTTTACTCTTCGTCGCGACACAAAATTAAATCACATCAGCTTCATCTTTTCAAACCCGTTATAAGGTGCTTCTCTTGTCACGAACTTATCGCGACATCGATCTTCGTCGCGACATCATTTCTTAAGTTTGTGGTTGGTCTTCAGTTGTCTACATTGTAATGCTGTGTGACACGCATGTGAGTTTCCTTCGAATTTTCACGATGTTGCGACACATAAGCTGAAACTTGTTGATAGACGAAGAACAGCCTAAATTTCTGACGTTATTACCAAGGACTATTGTCTAATCCCGGCAGTATGGCTGATAGATTAAAGAACACATACAAATTCTGACGTTATTACCAAGGACTATTAATACAATCCCGTAGCGCGAAACTTATTGATATTATACTATATACACACCAATCTCTTAGCGTAATTCATTTTCGAGTTTTGTTTTGGTCTTCTGATACGCAGGGTGCGAATTAGACAAGTAATGGAAATGGATTTAAGTCCGGTGTCGATCTGAGAGATCCAAAAATTTTAAATCCAACTACGACTACTCCAATTTCCATACTATTTGGACCACAAAATGATGATGGGGATCGGCATTAAGATGTTGGAATATTAAACTAACAAAGAAAATAAATGAACTGCAATATACGAGAAAAGATAAAATTGAAGAATAATGAATTTCTAATAGGAGAAATGAATCTTGGTAGTTATCTCGAAGACACATTAAGAGCGAGTTATAGTGAACTATCAATTCACAGTTAATTACGGTAAAATTTCTTGATTATCTCAGTTTGAGAAATGCATCGAGGCGTTGTAGTGCAGTGGATCTCTCCATACTCCACATTTCATTTATCTAATTTATGACTGATTCTGCGAATCTGAGGGGAATTAGATAACTACTTTTAAAAGGGACTTCCTTAATCACAGTATTTTCTTTTTAATGCCATTACCTATTTTATGAATTGTAAACCTTAGCTCCAGTTGCTTCGATTAAACAAGGATATACAACTTCAGTTGCTCCTCCTCAAATTAGAATAGATCAACCTTTCCTTGATTGATCTTCGGCTAACACGGGTTGGCCTCACTATCCGAGATTGGGTGAACTCTTTGCTTGTTTAAATAGATAATTCATTCTAGACTCGTTCTTGATTTCAAGTGAGGAGAGGATTTATCTAAGTGAACTTACAAAAGCTCAGATCCTAATAGCGAGGTTAGTATACCTTCAAAGATGTACATTACTCTCGGGAATGTCTTCCTGTGTCACTTTCCGGAGGACCTCCTTGAAATCGAGCAATGACGCAAATCTTAGCAGGTATAAGAGCGATATTGAATCTAGACGATAAACCCGAAACGATAAATTTATTACTTAAGAGTATGAGTTGCTTTGAAACATCACGGGAAAGATAAATTCGGCTATAACGTTCACTTAATGGAAATTGGATTCCTTAGTGCGAATTACCGAGACAACATTCTCGATCCTTACAAGAATCTTGCAATTTAGGCGAAACAATCGAATTAGAGAAATTTATGCGAACGAACATTCGGTAGTAATTTTGAAAAGAATTTAAATCTGCATTCGACTTATTTCAACGATAACATCGAGATTCGAAAATACAGCGAAAAATAAAAATATAGAGCATAATCTGCTCTAAATGAAGCGAGAAATGAAAAAAATTAAGAAAAATAAAAGAAAGAAAAATAAAGAAAGAAGCTGGGCTTTCGGTATCGGACCTCGTCTTGTAGCGTAGTTGCTTTCTTGGGTTGGATAGTAACGTGTTATAGGGTTCCTCAATTGGGCCCCTAATCCCGATCTTCAGCTGCGTGGATTTTAAGTATCCAGGCCCAATTCACTGTTCAAGTCGCGACTTCAGTTTCCTTGTCGTGACATCATCGATGTCGCGACCTTGATCCCACGTCGCGACTTCAGCTTACTATATGTAGCCTTGATTTAGTCATTCTTGGTGTCGCGACATCACCATCTTGTCGTGACATCTTCTCACGTCTTGGCAGGTTTCAGTTGTTCTCTCCACGATGTCGCGGCGTCGATATCTTATCAGCGACCTCGGCTTCATTCAAGCTGCCATTTCAAGCGATGTCTTAGGATAGCCGACATCGATCTCTTGTCGTGACATCATCTTAAGGCTCACATCATTGATATGCAGTCGTTCGATGTCGCGACGCCGATCATGTAGCGACATGAAACTAATTCTCTAAGGCTTTATTTGGTTGCCGATGCTCCGAGCCTCGATCCCATGTGTGACATCGGCTTAAATCGGTGCGGTTTTTCAACGCGCGCCCGGTCTTGCGACTTGATGTTATCGTGACCTCACTTCATGAAACTTCACACACTTCGTGGCGGATGCGGTGTCGCGACGCCGATCTCATGTCGCGACATGACTTATGGCTGCCGGTCTTCTCTTGATGGATTTCTTGATGTGGTGACCCCGACCTCTTGTCGTGACATCATCGATGTCGACATCAATCGCGTCGCGACATGACTTAAGTTCGTATTCGCCAGTCAGGCCTCTCGCAACTTAAGGTGTTTAAATTGCCGCTGACCTCGAATCTTTGTCGCGGCGTCGTTCTCTTAGCTCACGATTACCCCCGCCGGTGGCGATCGCGGTACTTACTATCGAGCACATCAATTCCTTCAATTCTCTTGGTGTCGCGACCTCGGAATTTATTGTCGCAATCCAGTACATCGATAGATCGACCAATTCTTTTCATTTCTGCTCTACCATTCGACTGCATCTTTCCTCCACTTATTGCTGTATTTTTCTACTTCCTTTCTCTCTTCCTGCTAATGACAAATAGGTGAGTTTCTTCATAATTATGTATATCAATTATTCAATTTTAACTGAAAATCAAACAGAAAAATGGACTAAAAAGAGATGACTTTTAAGCTCATCAAACTCCCCCAAACTTAAAATTTTGCTTGTCCTCGAAGCAAAGAAAAAAAGAAAAGAATTGTTTGTCCTCGAACAAGAAGGACATTTTCCTGTTATTTATATATATATATATATATATATATATATATATATATATATATTTTTTTTTTTTTTTTTTGTGTGGAATTAACAAAATATAACTGTTATTTCGAATTTCAGTCTCTGCTGCAAAAACAAACCATGGTATACTTCTATCACAAAATTTCTTGATAAACTAATGTATTTAAACAGGTTTATTTATCAAGTCTTGTTACGTATTATTGGTAATGCGGTCGATCCTTCTGACTTTGACTTGAATTTATTAAATCTTCTGGAAGTTTTCTTAAACTATTTATTTAAGTCCCATACGCTTGTTTTTCTTATTGATCTCCACTAATGTAGGTAACTTCAACCTTCAGAATCAACGAGGTCTTTCAAGCTTGTAATATTGGGCTTAGGTAATTGGGTAGATAAATGGAGAATTTAGGTTGTAGATTACCCAGACCCTTTTCTCTCTTCTTCTGCCCTTTCTTTATATATTATCTCTAAATATCTCCCTCGACTTCATGTTTGGGACATTTCTTTGATCTCTTCAATTCGGGCTGTATGCCCACATTTTTCACTTGTAATTTCACTTTGAGATTTTTCCTTTGTTTGTCACCATTTAAAGGATAGTGCAATGTTTTAACTTTTTAGACTTCAGCACTCTTAGCGAACTTTGGGTTAGTAGCTCCCATACCAGATGGCATTAGGGTACTAGGTGTTGAAACACCCCTAAGAACTTAATTGTTCAAGAGAGTTAGGCCACAAGATAAAACTTATCCTTATAAGCTTTCTTTTCTATTGCATTTTCTGCTCTTTGTCTTTTTCTTTCATTCCCTTTTTGAGTTCTTCGAAAATTTATACTCCCCCAAACTTCATTTCTTACTTCCTCCTTGGATTCTTGGGTAATCATAGGTTCTTTACTGGAGGATTGATTTCTTAGAATGGGTTGAGGTTTCCATTGGTTATTTTTGAAAGATAAGCTTTTTGGTTCAATTGGAACTAAGGCATATGCATCAGCATATAAGTAGGGATGGCTAGAATGGCTCAAACTATCCAATGATGGCCTCGATCATTTCCTGTTGGTTGTTTCACCTAAGATTTCGCCTCAATCAATAATCAAACAAGTTCTAGGACTGTGACTCTAAATCCTGAATGTTCCAGAAATTGTTCCTAGTTCTAGCCAAAGTTAAATCGGTGTTGTTGACCGATGTGCATCATTCCTTCAAGACTTGAATTTATTTACTGTCTAAAGACATTATTTTACTCAAACATTTTGTTATCAGCACCAACCAATTTCTCAATTTTGTAACTACTTGAATCATGAGCAGAATATACTCTAATTCCAGTTTCTTTATTCATGATTCTAATCTTTCTGAACAATTCGAACAGAACATAATTATTAATTCGATTCCTAAACAGAAAATAAACTAGCACAGAAACAAAATTCAAACATCATGATTAACCAATTTGTAAGTCAACAGTAATTTTATTCAAATATTCAAAGGACTTCAATATTGTCCGAGAACTATTCGATTACAAACATTTTCACTAAGTTCATCCTGCTCTAAATCCTATACTTCCAGTTTGCATCCCACTTCAAATTGGTTCTCGGACCTCAGCTCCTAATAGAGTGATTCGGCGAGTTAATAAAGTTATTAAATGCAAATTGAAATTTGCTTCCACCTTTTCTTTGGAGCTTCTTGATTGATGGATTCTGGCAATCCATATTCCCCTTTCCATCCACCGTTCTCTGGATGAAACCCGCGTTTATGGAACAAACGGTGGGCGGTTTGTTTAGGCTCGCTCATTCCATAAAGCCAGTGTTTTCACCATTCGGACCCCGGCTTCCTTTGCTTTCTCTTTCTTTCTTCCCACTTCCATTCCCATGCAGCAACACAATTCCTTGTTCTTCATCCTTTTATAATAGTATGTCTCTTGGGAAAAGCAGAGTCAATTATGATCCTCAGCTAATTTCTATGAGAAGATTAAATGAGGTCGTCGATTCATGTGCTTTGTATTTTGATCCGGTTTTACGGCTTTTACGGAGAATTTGGAGCGTTTTTCTTGAATCCACCCAGTTTTCCTGCGATTATGTCTTTGGCTAAAGAATATTCCGCGAGATCGATTAAATCAAGTTGGATTTAATCTTTAATATTTATTACTATTTTAACTCTGCATAATTGATTTTGAAACAGGGTGAATTGTAGTTCCATGGATCTTGAATGAGACTAGACACCAAGTTTAATTAACTGACATTGTCTTTTGAAGTTAATACACATTATCTAATGAGTAATAAAGTCTGAACGGTATTTCTTTAAGTGGCCGTTATCGGTTTTTAAGTTATGACAGAGAATGTTCTTTATTTCTGTCATGACTAAATTTTATCAATTTGGCTTTCTTTTCCACTTATTATTATTCATTCTCCCACATCCTTGGTCAATCCTCCCGAACCCGTGTTACGTCTCAAATCAATAAACAATCGACTTAGCACTACCACCGTTGTTCAATGTCACTCAATCAACCACAACTCAATTTATTTTTATCATGCGAGAATTTGGCTTAATTTCTATTATTTACATATGCAATAGTTAAGCATTTCATGCAAGATAAAATAAATTCCCCAAACTTGCAAATCATGCTACTTGAATATAAAATCTAACAATTATTTCAAGCTCCGTCTGATAAAGATAGAAAGGAATGAGAGACTCCTTGTTATTAAAGTCATGTAATCTCGGTATCACGAGATATGATTTTAGAGATTCTTCTTTTCTGTGCAATCTTCGATTTCCTTCCACAACTGCAGCCGTTTTTGGCTTTTAGTTGGACTTCCCTTTCATTCAACTTGATGTATCGATGCGAATTTGGCCTATATGTCGACAGTTTGTCATCACATTCCTTTTGCTCTCTTGACTCTACCATTTCTCCTTACTCATGTTTGAAATTAGTAATTTCCTTTTCGTATCCTAAGGAAGGGAAGGGGTGAAATAAGAATTTCTTTGAAATAAGCTCTCATTAGCTCCTTCCAGCATGCATGTAATTAACAGATTCATATGGTAGGGAGTTAAACCATATTGCTATGCAACCATATCTCGTAAAGAGAATGGGAACAATCAGCTTGAATAACTGCTCTACACCATTCAATTCTATGGAATGTGCTTATCTCCAGGAATTGCCCCAAGTGTTCATCGATTTTCCTCAGAATGACCAAGCAATTGGTTCCGCCTGACCATGGTTATCGCACGGTTCTAAATTTCAAACTCATTAGCATTGATTGGTCAGCCTGCTCGATTGCTAAATATTTATCAGGATGAATGAATTCCATAAATTCTCCATAGTGTCATGCTCCTCGAGGTCTTTTGTCGCATAATTCCCCGACATTACATCGCCTAACTTTATCTCGTGCGGATCAGATGGGAGTCGCCTTCCAATCAAAGTACACTCGGGATCAATAGGATTAGCCTACTTCCAACAAACATTTTCACAGGTTAGTTAAAGGTCAAGTGGCCACAGAGTCATCACGAACGCTGTTTTGTTCTTTTCTTTAAAAATGTCCAAATTAGTATTTTCTCTATCCTGAATATTTACGATTTAAATTCTTTCGATCCTTCTAATCCAAGGCCAAAACTTGTTGATGTAATCGTGAATACATACAAATCTGTTTACTATTACCAAAGGACTATTGTCTAATCCCCGGCAACGGCGCCAAAAACTTGTTATTAGACCAAAGAACACATACAAATTTACGACGTTATTACCAAAGGACTATTGTCTAATCCCCGGCAACGGCGCCAAAAACTTGTTGATATTTATATTTACATACCACTTATCTCTTAGCGTAATTCCATTTCGCAAGAGTTTTGTTTCGTCTTCATTCCTCGCAAAGTGCACAGTCGACAAGTAATAAAATGGATTTAAGTCCGTGATATCGATCCCACAGAGATCCAAAGAATTTTAAATCAACTACCCTCGACACTACTCACCTATACTATTTGGACCCTAATAAATGATGATAGGATCCAAAAGACAGATGCTGAATATTGGAAACTAACAAAAGAAAATAACCGAATCTACCAGAACATATGTGAAGATAAAAAATTGGAAGAATAATGAATTTCTAATAGAGTAAATGAATAATCGAGTAGTTATCCTCGTAAGATACATTAAGAGAAGGAAGAGTAGTGGAACTATCACCTCGTAGTTAATTCCCGTAAAATTTCGATTATCTCAAGTTTCCCAAAATCAGTCTAAGGCGCTGTAGTGTTCTGATCTCCATACTCCATACATTTCATTATTCATTCTATTTACCCTATCTTCTAATACAGGAATTGTATAACTACTTTAAAAAGTGGACTTCCTTAATCCGTATTTTTCTTTGCAATACTTCATACTCATTTTATGGATCAGAAACCTTAGCTCCCAAGTTATCGGGTCGGGCAAGGATATACAACTCTGCATTGCTCCTCCTCGAAATTAGAATAGATCACCTTTCCTTTGATAGATTCGCCAACACGGGATTGGTCCTTACTATCCAATCGAGGTGAACTCTTTTGCTTGTTTAAATAGATAATTCATTCGAATTGCTCTTGATTTCAAGTGAGAGAAGAGGATTTATCTAAGTGAACTGGCAAAGCTCGCATCCCTTTAATAGCAAAGTTAGTATACCTTCAAAGAAATGTACATTACTCGAATGTCTTCCTCATAGTTACCTTGTGAGTAATCCCTTGAAATCGAGCAATGATTTGAAATCTTAACGGTATATAACATAGAAATCGAGACCATCCCAAGACAAACCCAAAACCGTAAGTAAATTTAGTAAATCGAAATTACCGTTGCTGGAAACGAATACAGAAAGATAAATCGACTATAACGTCTACTTAATGGAAGTTCGATTCTTAATTACTGACCATACGAGATGCATTCTCTCGATCATAAGAATATCAAGAATTTGAAATCAAATAATCGAATTCGTAAATTCGCCTGGAACTTCCAAACATTCCGTAGTAATTTGAAAAGAATTTGAAATCAGATTCAATGCACTTCAAACGTATAAATATCCGTGACTCAGAAAAATACAACGAAAAATAAAATATGAGAGCATAACTGCCAAAACGACTAAAATGAAAAATTAAGAAAAATAAAAGAAAAGAAAAAAAATAAAGAAAGAAAATGAGCTGCCATCCGTACCCCTGGCCCGTGGGCCGCTGCCGCTTTGAGTTGATAGTCACAGATTTATGTGGTTCTCAATCGTCTCAACTCATGTGTTCTCGCCGTGGATTTTAAGATCCGTGCCTAATTCACTGCTCAAGCCGCGACTTCGCCCTTGTCGCGGATATCATCATCGATGTCGCGACCTCGATCCCATCGCCGCACTTCAAATTTACGTATATGTACGCCTTGATTTATCATTCTCGTGTCGCGACATCACCATCTCACGTGACATCTTCACGCCTCGCAGGTTCCAATTGTTCTTCCTCGATGTCGCGCGACGCGCCGATATCTCACGCGTAATTCTACTTCATTCTTAACCGCCATTTTCAATCGATAATTTCTAAACGTCGATATCAATCTCTAACGCGACATCATCTTAAGGCTCGCGATCATCGATTCGTCGCCTCGATGTCGCTGACTTCATCTCATGTCGCGACATCACCTTAGTCTCTAAGGTTTGACTCACGTTTCGATGTCGCGACTCGATCCATGCTTCCGACATCGCCTTGTCAATTGCGTTTTCAACTTGCCTTCGATGTCGCGACTTCGAGTCGTTGTCGCGACCTCACTTCATGAAACTCACACTTCAATCGAAGTATTCGTGTCGCGACTTCATCTCATGTCGCTACATCGCCTTATGGCTTATCAATTTTCTGATGGTTCTTATTTGGATCACTCTTGTCGCGGATATCATCGATGTCGCGACATCAATCTGCGCCGCGACATCAATCCCAAGTCCATGTCTTCATCACCCAAACATCTCATAGCTTAAAGGTGCTCTTCATGTCGCGACCGGGACGTCGGCCGCGACGCTGCTCTCTTTAGGCTCCCGACACCCTTCAAATACCGATCCGTACTTTATCACAAGGACCAGATCAAATTCCTTCAATTCTCTTGGTGTCACACTCGACTTAATCGGTATCCTAAACTCCGCATCAATGAATCAGCCAATTCTTTTCATTTATGCTCTACCATTCGACTGCATCTTTCCTCCACTTATTGCTGCATTTTTCTACTTCCTTCTTCCCATCGACAAATAGGTGAGTTTCTTCATAATTCGTGATATCAATTATTCAATTTTAATCGAAAATCAAATGTAAAAAATGGACTAAAAAGCAGATGACTTTTTAAGCTCATCAACAGCCAAGCTACTGACATTAGTTACCCGAGTACGCTCACATTTACATACTGCCATTTTACGTATTTTTACTCCACCGATTCTTTGCATTTTCTCTTGCTTTTCTTCTTTCTTTCCACACTCCCTGCTAATAACAAATTGGTGAGTTTCTTCATAGTGCATATTAATTATTCCTTTTAGGATGAAAATCAAACGGAAAAATGGATTAAAATATAGATGACTTTTAAGCTCATGAAACTCCCCCAAACAAAGTTTTGCTTGTCCTCAAGCAAAGGGAAAGAAAAAAAATTGTTTGTCCTCAAACAAAGAGGACATTTTTAATTACTGTCTTCTGTGTGATCCAATTTTAGTTGAAATCTGAGAATGCATTGTTTTACGTACATCTAACTTGAGTCAGTTCAAGTTGGTTAATCTTTATAGTATACAAAACAGCTTGTTGAAATTGTTTTACAAACCATATAATCCTTAGATCCTATTGAATAATAGATTATTTCCTTTCTCATCTTCATCTTTCCCAAGTCACTTAACACAAAAAGTCCTTCACGGTTTGATTGTTTCCATAGCTACAGGAAATTCCATAGGTTTGTTTTCATATTGATCTCATTATCCTTGGGTGATTCGACCTTCAAGATCAATCGAGGTCTTTTGGGCTTATATTGTTAGGCTTGGGTAATGGGTAGGATGGAAGAAATTTTTAGGTTAAGATTACCCTGAACCTTTTCTCTCCTCTTACGCGCTAACCTTGTAGTTTCTCTAATAAACTCCCTAAACTTCATGTTTAGGACATTTCTTTGATTTCTTCAATTCAGAACTGTATGCCCCTATTTCTCACTTGTAATTCAACTGGGGAAATTTCCTTTGTTTGTCACAATTCAGGGATAGTGCAATGTTTTAACTTTTTAGGCTTTCTAACACTCTTAGTGAACTTTGGGTTAGTAGCTCCCATACCAGATGGCATTAGGGTACTAGGTGTTGAAACACCCCTAAGAACTTAATTGTTCAAGAGAGTTAGGCCACAAGATAAAACTTATCCCTATAAGCTTTCTTTTCTATTGCATTTTCTACTCTTTGCCCTTTTCTTTTCATTTCCCTTATTTCTCTCTTTTTTTTTATTTTTTTTTATTTTTTATTTTTCCTCCTTGAGTTCCTCGAACCTACTCGAACTTCATTTCTTTCTTCTTCCTTGAACTCCTGGGTAATCATAGGTTCTTTACTGAAGGATTGATTTCTTAGGATGGGTTGGGGTTTCTATTGGTTTATTTTTTGAAAAATAAGCTTGTTAGCTCGATTTACGGAACTAAGGTGTATGCATCGACATATGAATAGGGATGGCTAGGATAAACTCAAACTATCGAGAATGGCTGTATCATACCAGCATGTTGTATGCACAGAATTTGGCCTGTTGATAATCTAACAAATTCTGATTTGGATTGAACGATTAGTGACTAACCATAAGGATTGTATTGACTCATTTTGTTGATGGGTAGTTAATTTACTTGATATTAACGAGGTTCCTTGACTTATTGTTATTACCTGGCTCAAAATATGTCTTGTTCCTTCTATTGTAATTACTTCCTCTATTACGGACTATCAGTTGGTTGAGACTTAAGTCCTTTTGCACTTTGTGTTTCAATCAAGCTAACATTCATTTGGCCCATATTCTACATTTCGACTTATTCCTAATCTGGCACTTCATTGATTCATCTCATTACATTTAAAGTTTTTATTCTTGAACTAATTACTACTTTTGCTCTGACTATGCAACCACAAGCGACACAAAATTTAACAAACCAAAATAACACAACAATTCATTTCAAATTTATCATTTTATTTAGATTCAATTGCGAAATGTTGGATACCACAGTATGGGCTTTGGAAGGTAAAGGAGGTCGGTTTGGGAAAGTGCATCTCTTTCTTTTGGAAGAGGCGTAAAGATATTAGGGATCAGGTCTAGAATTATTCAAATGAAATTTGGGAATGTAGGGAATTTCATTTCTCTTCTTTCGCTCTCTTCTTAGTTTCCTTCGACTTGATCTTAAATGAAGATCTCATTGGAGAATCTGACCTTCTTGTTAGCTCATCTTGTCTCTTCCCCGAAGCCATTCATTGTGTTTTTCCATTTCGGTCATTATTTCGAAATTTGGAAAGATTATTTATTAATCAAATCCAAATTTTCTAGCCATTCTCTCTGCTGTAGGATTCGACATCCTTTGCTTCTTGTCTCTATCATCAAACATTCTGAAATCTTTTTGTAGAGACATTGCATAAAAATTTGAATCCCTTTATTTGTTCTCCCGATTTGGCTTCACGATACTTTCTTTCTTCATGATGGTTAGGAGTGAGAATCAACTCTGGCCAGTTATTATAAAAATATTCATGACTCGGCTTGAGTTTACGTAGAAAATCGCGATCTCTTTCCTTCATTCTTTCTTGATCTCTCTCTCTTTCTTCTTTGAAGACCTCTTTCATCTGTTCTTCTCTTCTTTTCGACTCTTCATCCCATTTAAGCGATCTGCTTTTTAACTCTTTTCATAAAGCTCCTTCCACAGATTCTTGTTGCACATTCCACTCTTTTCCACTTTCTTCAATCTTTTACGTATGGCATTGAGGGCCTCCGTTATTGAATTGTTCTCTTGTTTCTCTCCCCCTTGAGCTTTCTCTACTCTCTGGGTATAATTTGCATAGGAGGAGAACTAGCTAAGAGGATGGAAAAATCTAAGGAGCTTGCCATCCTAGCCTTCATCGTGCAAATGTAAGTATTATTTTTGGGGAGGATTTTGGATTCTCTTCTTCTTGGCGGCGACCCGAAGTCTCTCTTCTTGTCTTGCGGCTAGAGCTTCTTCTACGGTTTTTAATCAACACCCCCTTTTTCTTTTTGGTTTACAGGTCCACTTGCTGACTCTGTCGGTAGGAGTATGGTGATATCATAGGGACCTGTAGCCTTCTTCCCGAGACTCCCACTTCCTCCCGGCCTTTAAACATAAACGAGTTATTGTTCTTTGGTGCAGTGCTCAGCCCTCTGCTGTTTCCTTCATGGTACCTCATTATAGAATTTTCAATTATTACTCCTACATTGAGCTTACCCTTTTAAAATAGCATACCCCGACATAATTGCTTCTGCTCTCTCAGCGTGCACAAATGCTTGGTTAGGACCAACCGACGAATGCGAACCATACCTTAGCCTCTTCGGTAAGGCTTCCCTGTTGAGTTTTGGTTCTCCTTCACCTTGTCCCGATTGTGCCTTCCCGCGTCGGTAGGCACTTTTGGCAATCTTCTCAAAATTTGGGTTTTCCAAGAGCTTTTGAACGGACCCATACTTGTACTTTGCCATTCCATATGCTTCGTTAATGGCTTTGGCTCCGTATAGCTACCTCCTCTAACGAACAGTGTTATCTTTCACTGCAGTTAGATGGGAATTCTTCACCCGGCTGAGTGGCTGACTTTTGATGTGCGGCTTCCCAGCCTCTTTGTTCAATCATCTCCTTGAAGAAAGGCGTGGGGTTTGAATCTTCTTTTACGTCTGAACCTCTTGTTGGCATAGTGCTTCCGGTTGGAATAAGCTTCCTCTGATACAAAATCTTCTACTTCTTCTCTTACTCTTCTTTTTCCCTTATGCATTTCTTTCTTGAAGCTATTTGTACCTGCAGGTATACGTGGGCATCTCTTCCATCGGTTCTTCCTCTCGGATTTCTTCTTCTGGTTGCACATATTCCTCCATGATCTCTTGCAGGTTAGGTATGAGGTTTGAGGTTTCAGCCATTTGAAACGGAAGGAAAGTTTTCTGGAGAGTCTGAGAACTAGGGTTTTCAGGAATTGAGGAATCGAGAGGAAGGGAGGATGACGGTTTTACGGAGGTGGAGAGGAAGTGGGAAGAAGTTCTCCACGATTGCAATTCAATCAGAGTTTTTGTGGGCTACTTGTTGTTTATTAAATTCGCGTAATCGCGACTTCAATGCAAAGTTGAAATTATATCTTTGCCATTAAAGATTAGGGCAAAATTTAACTTACCCAAGTGCAAATTTCAATGATATTTAGGCATAAAATTTCTTGTCGCGACATAATCAACTTTTAATTAGGACAATTAGTCCCTTAGCTCGTCAACGATTATTTCCTCTATGTATGATGATGCTTGCGACAACTCCCTCTAGGAGGAATTGCTCTTGTCGCGACTTCTGTCTTTTTCTTCCTTCAATACTGACTGAGTCACGACATCAATCTTCGTCGCGAACTAATCAGTATTTGCCTTTATATTTAATGAACATAGGGTTTTTCATTCTTTATCAACTCTCAATTCCTCAGCATCAAATAAATCAATTTCACATCAGTTCATACACTGTATTCGATTAAATTTCACCATTGTATAGGAAAAGAATGCTTCCCTTTTACGTATCTCCTTCCTGTGAATTAAGTGTTTCCAGTGTCCCTTCTCTCATTTCCTCGCATTTTTTTTTTTGCCTGGCTTACTCTGCCACTTATTCTGAAGGATTTGATTACACCTCGATTACTTAGATTCCAAATAGTCACTATATAAAAAATAAAACTTTAGAGAAAAAAATCAAAGTGAATTCCTAAATAAAATTCAAAATTAGAAATGAAAGTCTTTTTGGAGTTGCCTCCATTATTTTCAAGTTTTGAGTCCTTAAATTTGGACTTCTTTGTTTGGTTCTTCTTCTTTCTAGATAACTCTTTGGAGCTCTTCCATTCCTTCCTCCTGCTTTAGATAGTGCTTGAGTCTTTGTCCATTGACTTTGAATTCTTCTCGATGTCAGTCAGCAATGTTCTTGCTCCAAATGTATTGCTTGACACCACTGTGTATGGCCCACTCCATTTGGATTTCAACTTCCCTGTGAACAATTTCAGTCTAGAATTAAACAGTAGAACCTGTTCCCTTGCTCTGAATTCTTTCCTCAGGATCCTTTAATCATGCCATTTCTTTGTCTTATCCTTGTAGATTTTAGCATTATCATAGGCTTCATTTCTCAGACTCTTCGGTTCGGACATTTGGAGCAATCTCTCTCTTCCTTTGCGAGTTTTAAAATCGAAGTTCCAACTTCTTGATGGCCGTTGCCTTGTATTCCCGATTGGTAGGTGACATGGCTTGCAGACAGTGCAGTAATAGGGACATTCCAATGGGAGTTTTGTATGCGGGATTAATAAGCCCAAAGTGCATCATCAGAACGGAAGACCAATCCTTCACAGCGACTCACGCAGTCTTTTCAAGTATTCTTTTAATCTCCACTGTTAGAAATTTTACCTTTGTCCGTTAGTGCAGGGATGATAAGCTAGACTCATTACATGCTTGATCCATTACACGCTCATGAGTTTTGCAAATATTTTGTTTGCAAAATGACCTCTCCCCATCACTAATGATAGTTAAGATTGATTCCAAATCTGCTCAAAATATTTTTTTGCAAGAAGCTCACTACTGTATTAGCATCATTCCTTGGAATGAGCCACGAAGCACCACCCGTTGGAAACATAATCAGCCGCTGGCGGTATGTATGAGTTCCCGAATGATGGGTAGAATGGTCCCCGCAAAATCTATTCCCCATACATCAGGTACCACCATTATACTTCTTGAGGGCATTTCATTTACTGCTGGCGATATTTCAAATCTTTTGGCATCTATCACACAATTTCACCCACTCGGCCACCAGTCTTTGAAGATAATTGGGCGATAAAACCAGTTAGGTATCTTATCATTGATTCTTTCTCTGGCATGGCCATATGGTGATGCATAATGTTCATTGAAATTTTCCCTTGTTCATTTTCGCACATCTTCTTATTATATATCGGCACCTCTTTAATAGTGGATCATCCCGAATATAATACTGTATCGGGTTACGAGTTTCCTCTTACATTTGGTAGAGTGAATTACGAAGGAATTACTCCACCAAGCTAAATAGTTTAGCCTCGGCGCCATGGAAGTTGGAAGGAAACTTTCATGATTTGCTCATACAGGAAGTTCATCAATATTATTTTCTCTTCTTCAGTAGTGCTTCTTTCTACTCTTGACAAGTGATCAGCTATCACATTGTCACACCCCTTTTTATCCTTGATCTCCAAGTCAAACTCTTGCAATAACAACACCCACCTTATCAATCTTGGCTTAGCTTCCTTCTTTGACATCGGGTACCTGATTGCTGCATGATCAGTATGAATGATAACATGGGATCCCAAAATGTATTACTGAATTTTCACAAGCAAATACATGGCTAGCATCTCTTTTCGGTTGTTGAGTAATTTTTCTTGTGCTTCATTGAAGGTTCTCACCCAGCATAGTATATGGTCACAGATATTTTCTCCTTTCTTTGCCCTAGAGACGACTCCCATTTGCAAAATCAACGGCATCGCATTGTGACAAATCCACGATCCCATTAAGTGCGGCCATTATAGGTGCTTGAATTGATTTGATCTTGATGTCTTCAAAAGCTGACCTTGCGGGGAGTCATCAGGTAAATCTTGTATCCTTCTCAGTGTCATAATTAGTGCATTTATTTTGAGAAGTCGCCCGATGAATCTCTATAAAATCCGGCGCTGCCCCGAAGCTTACGATTCCTTTTCTCTTTGTGGTAGGGGGTGCGAAGTTTTGATAATGGATACCTTGGATTGGTCTACTTCGGTGATCCGATGAAATTTTATGCCCAAAGAACAATACCTTACATTTACCATAAAATGGCATTTTCCCGAATTCGATCTTAGTTGTTTGTCTTGGCATCTTTGAAGCCTTTGTTTCCGGGTTCAAGCACTAATCAAAGCTGGATCCATATCTGAGTGAAAGTCATCCATAAAAATTTCCATAACTTCTTCAACGAGTGCGAGAATATTGACATCATACACCTTTGGAATGTAGCTGGAGCATTACACAGCCCCGAATGGCATCATGAGAAGCGAAAGGTACCGTAGGAACTGTGAAGGTGAAGTGCTTCTCTTGGTCCTCGAGTGCAATAGCAATCGGTGTATCACGAATGCCCATCGAAGCAAAAATGAGGGTGTCACGCTATTACGTAGCCATTTGATGTGAAGAGGCGAGGGAAATGATCTTTTACGGTGGGTGTTCGGCTACATGTCGATGCATACCCTCCATCTTGTCTTTGTTCTTGTTGGAATCAATTCATTTTCTCATTGCGGATCACGATAAACCCACCCTTCTTTGGAACCACATGGGTAGGCTCACCCAAGGACTATATAAAAATTGCATAGATAAAACGGCATTCGGTAATTTGAGTACTCCTTCTGACCACTTCCTTAATCTTGGATTCGAGTCTCCTTTGATATTACTCTGAGATGGCTTTGAAGTTTAGCTAGCAGGTACATGCATGCAAATTGATGGATTGATACCCTTGATTCTTGATGGACGAAAACTATAGACTCTTTATGCTTCTTTAAGATTTGCCGGCAACCTCTGTTCCTCATCATCACTAAGTCTAGCGAGATAATCAACGGGTCTTTCTCTTTGGTGATTCTAAATAAGCATACTTGAATGACTTGGCAACTCTTTCCAACACTAGCCATACAGTGGTTCTTGATGAATTCCTTTTTCATTATTTTTCCCCTTTGTCGTTCTATTTTGCCGGGCTCGACCGGTTTCTATAGAATGAAAAGCGTTGTATGGACCCGTCCCGAGTAGTCATCTCAATATCTTTGGGAATTCATCTCTTTTTCATTGATAAAAATTTGAGCATTCGATCATTGTGAACATCAGGGTTGTAATGCTTTGATCAAGATTGGCGGCGGCTTCTTCTCGACCCTCGAGGTAAGAACTCGCTTTGCATGTCGATCGGGGCGCTCCGATGGAAATTTAGGAATGGTCTCTGATGCGAGGTACTTGTGAGATCTTCTTCCATGTCGGAATGATGAAGTCTCTTGGAAAAACAAATTTCAGCATGAGTGACCTTTTATCTTCCAAGACTCCTTCGGGTTTCACCATCGATGCAATACGCCATTTGAAGAGTAATAGTGGTGGGAATAGCCTCCCCAAACTTAATTGTAGCCGCGAAAGAGGCATCAAGTTTTATACAGCTCACGAGTCACAAAAGAGCTTTACGGAATTCAATTCCTCGATGATGCAAGAGGTGCAAAGCTCCACACGGGTCGCCGTCTTTTAGCGATTCTTTCTTTATCACGGCAACTATGAGTAGCGGTGAGATTCACGATCCCGCTTTCTTTCTACTATCTTTCTTTTCTTGCTCGTATATCAGCCGGGAATTTTGCATAGAGTGGCATCCCCAGTCACTACTTGCAATAAAGGGCATGCGATCTCACAACCTGAAAGGTTTCAAAACCTTACTGGCTTGCTCCTCTATCTTGGATTTAACGGAGTCTGTGGAAATGGGATGAGTCTCGAGCCTTTGATATCCTTTGTCGATCCTTCTTTCTTTTCTCCGATTACTTCTTCCTTTCCCGAAACTCTTCTTCTTTGTTCTTTGTCATTTCTTTCATCTTTCTCCTTCCCATCCCCAGGCTGCGCAGCCGTGCGAGTCCCTTTGGATTCTTCTTTGTGTCATTTAGGAAGGTATCTCCCTCTGGCTTTGCGGGGTTAGGGCATTTGCCTGCCCCATTGTCTCCGGGTTCTTAAGGGGTCGTGGTGGTGTTACGCGAAAAATTTGAGAATTGGTAGCGATTCTTTACCCGACTCTTGCAAACTTTGTTCGCAGAAGGATTCAATGGCTTCTTGTCCTCCCCCGTAAATCGTATCTCTGTTCTTCAAAGTTGGGCCCTCCTCGACCGATATTCATTTGTGTTCATTTCCTTCTTTGCTTTGGCTGCTGGGAACTTTGTTGGTTGTTGATACTGTTGAGGTTGTCCATGCCAGGCCTTGTGAAGCCCCTCCGCGTATGAAGTTCTCATGGTTCCTCAGTCTTTGGGCAATAATGTCTTTGGCGAGGTTAGTATTGGGTTTGAAATGGTAAGTTCTTGGCTCACCGGATAACGCCTCTTGACATCATAGAATTGTTCTTGGCGTTCTGGCCCACTTTCCTTGATAACTCTCTTTCAGCTGCTCTATCTCATGGGCGTGTGTGTCTTCCTTTCTTGCTTGTCCATTTATTATAATGGCATCAGCTTGGCCTCCGTAGTGCATTTATTTTGCTTTCGGCTCCATGATCCACTCTCTGCTTGCTTCCTCTTGAAAACTTCAGGAAGGAGTTTTCATATTACTGACTAGCCCAGTCTTGATCGACTCTCTTGCCTCTTGACACTTTTAGCTTGAATGCTCCACAACATGAAGCATCAATAGTCCTTTGATATATCATTGAGGCATGATATCTGATGTCCATCCCGAGTCTTGGATCTATCCCACGTCGTTGGACATCTTCTCGACAGTTTGAATCTTTCCCCGAGCTACACTCTGGGCTTTCATCTTCCCCCTATTTGAAACACAATGATTTCCCTCCCTTCCTCTACGAGGTGAAGTACGGGGAAAGAATCTACTAAATGAGCCTCTGCTATCCTCCCAGTATCAAACGAGCCGTATGGTAGAATTCATACCATGTAGGCTGGCGTATCTCTTAGAGAGAAGGGAATAGATGCGAGTTTAATGACTTGGTCTCACCCCATTCAACCCATTTGTATTAGCCATCTGAGAAATCTTCAGTGCTCGTTTGGGTCTTCGATTGGGATGACGATGGCGATCTTCTTCGGACCATGGTAGTCGTCTTTAGTTTAAGTTCAAAATTGTTTGCATCATGGTTGGTGTCGATTCGCGGTACTCATCTTGAATAATAGGCTTCGAAGTCCTCCGTAGTATACGATGATTGGAGGCCTTCTTACTTATGTGCTTCATTGATCTTGTCTTTCATACGCGTGGTTGAGTTTTACGCCTTCTTTATCTTTCTCAGCTCCCGGTATTTCTCTCTAGTTCGTAATGCTCTTTGGAATCGGATCGATTACATTTCTATGCATTAAAATTTGTCCACGAAATCAAAACACACTTACATTAATAGTATAGATCTAGTCAGCATTTATTTTCAATAACGTAACATTTAAAGGTTAGTGGCTTAGAAATAACTACTTTGCTTGAAAGCTATTTTGTTCTTTTCTTCAAAATGTCCAAATTAGCATTTCCTTCTTTCGATACGAATATAGATTTACTAAATTCTTTCGATACCGGCAGACATACATAAAACTTATATGGGACCAAAACACATATACAAATTTATGACGTTGATACGAGGACTATTATCTAATCCCAAACAACGGCGTCATAAACTTGTTGATTTATGATGTACACTTACTAAACTTGAGTGTTGTAATGTGAAATTTATGAGTACACTTACTGGATGGGGTTACATGTTTAATGCTAGTAATTAGGGCATTTATGAGTGCCATTGTACTTTCTTACGTTATACATGCATATTCATTTGTACATTAATTGTCCAGTATTAATTAGATCACATCATTTGTCTAGGAAATGTATGCATTGCTCACTTCACCTTCACGCCCAAGATGGTTGTCTGATATGGCTCACTTGCCTTTTTCCCATTTGATGCCTAAGGTAGTCATTTTGATTTGTCGTTCGCCCTTCTGTCTTTCTCGGCTCAGGCTCCTTTTCTTGTAAACAGGTTAGGATGGAATCCATATGTACTCGTCAGTTGACACAGTTTCCTAATAAATGTTAATTACGGCACGTGTCTGAGGCTTATCCACTCTAGATACAACTAATTTATTAAGTTTGAGGTTCCTCTGTCTGTATTTTTTTAAATAAATGATTAAAATCAAACTCTCCATAATTTCAAATAATCTATTTATATATTGGAGGGTTAGAATATGCTAAATATGTTTCTAAGTAGCATATAAAAGCAATTGTTTAGCTTTAAATCCTTTTTTACAACTTTTACTCTTTATTTTCTTTCACATCTTTGAATTTTTTAGAGAAGCAAACACTAACCTTAAAATATATATGAATATATTCCCTCTAGTAAATAAGATTATTTATGCAATTCAATTCTCAAGATACTATTTAATTTCATGAAAAATTAATTCAAGAAAAATATAGGAAATTTCGTTTTACAAATTCAATGATATTATAAATATTTTTTCGTAGATTTTTATGCTTTTATTGAATATATTAAAACCATTTTATCTTATTATAAAATTAAAATACAAATTTGTTGGGACTTTGAACTTGGGATCCCTTGAGTGCCAAGTTGTAGCAGGCTTGATTGTCAAATTCCATGAGCATGTTGGTGGCTTTGATATATGACTAGGCATAGCGTCGTGATGTAAACCTACAAAAATGGGCGGTCCCGGTGGTGACGTCCTCTTCAATGATTAAGTTAGTAGACATATGGAGATGGAGAAGAATAGGCTGGTGGAGTGCTTGCAGCCCTCATTAGGGGATCTTCACATTTATAGACCATGGTTTGCCGAATCTCCCTCCTATCTCAAGAAGGAATCTCCTATTTTTAGGGATAAATATGTTTTTCTTTATCAAAGACTAATTCTTCCTTGTCGAGTTATCCTTATCGGGATTATCTCTCAATGAGTAAGAGATTTGGAAAATTTGGAAAATTATTAATAATATTGCTTTCGTGGATTTTTACCTTCCTAGGTGCTTATTAAATAACAAACTTCCATATGGGGTAGAATTCCCATATGGGGTAGGATCAATGGTGTGGACTTGAAATGCGGTGTTAACCACCTCCAAGCGAGCCTTGAAAAAGTTTGACCCTTGCTTTCGGGCGACATCGCTAGAGTGTTCGTGCGGGTATACCTGGTTTTGGTGGGGTAAAGTGGAATCGGGTTGTTTTTTTCTTAACATAGGCCAAACGGGCCACGGGCTCATTGAATAGCGGATTTTAAAGATCATGGTACTCACAGTGCCCCTATTTTCCTCCAACTAGAGTTTTTGAGTTGTTTCAGTCGGGGGAAAATATTGTTATTTTCAAACGTTAGATGTTTAAAGTTGAAAGGTTTGGGAGAAATGATTAGCGCATTAAATGCGTTCAGGGGTAATGCTCATGTGTGTTTAAGGTGCATGGGAGATGTACGCCTCCTAATATGCATCCTGCGTATCTCGTTCTGACTACGCTTTTAATGCTCCTAACGACGCCCTACCCCTATAAATAGGGATAGTGGTCTTAAGAGAGGTTTCTTTTACGTCCTCTCGAAATGTTTTTCTTTGACTCTTTATATTTCATCCTCATCTATGTACGCAAATTCCCTTTCAAAGGAGTCATTGGAACCCTTGATGCTTCGGCTGACTTTTGATTTTCCAAGCGAGTGTTGCAACTCAAACCTTTTAGCGTCGTAGAGTTTTGTAATTATGTCTTTGTTGGGCGATCTGCGGTTTGCGCGATGATTTTTGGGTTTTTGGTTCACGTTCCTTAGGTTTTGTCCCTGGTGGGTCATAAGATTTTCAGGGGAGATTTCTTTCTCCTTTGGTGGGATTTTTTTTTTTTTTTTTGTTGCTTTATGGACCTCAAGTTGACCCCCTCTTATACTCTCTTTTTATGGAATGGCAAGGAGTCAAGCAGGTTTCGACCAGTCCAATTTGGGTGTGGAGGGGTACTCCACTTAGGGAAACACTTACTTCAAAGCGATCTAGTTCTTTGCCATGTTTGCGAGAGGGCGGGTTATGCGATTCCTCTAGAAATCGGTGCGGAGACATCAGACCGGTCTTGGTACCTCCTGACCATGGGGAAGTGGAATAAAGTATCGTCTACTTTACACGGGAGTGGTTTCTTTGCTAAACTGCCTACTGTTCCATCGTTGGTGAAGTAGTTCCTTCATTTGCTCAGGCGGCTCCCTACATCATACATCCGAGCGTTTTTGGTTTTGATGGAGTTCTGATGTCTTTAAACTCTCTCTACCAGCTGGATATCTCGTTGGTGGAGATATGTTTCATTTATACTTTGAAGTTGGGGATTGGGGGCCGCCTTTCCGCCGACCCGATCCAGTATGAGCTAGCAACAGGCTCCTTGACTCCCCCAAGACGGAGGCGAAATGGGTCGTCCTGGTTAAGGGCCCGTGGTATGAGACCCTTGGCTCTCCAAGGCTTCCTTTTGATCTGAGCTAATCCCTTTCATTCCCAGGTTTGTCTCTGTTTTGATGTATCCCGTTTTGGTATGTCTCACATTTCCCTAGGTTGTGGGTTTATTGTCATGCCTATCTTCTTGATGATTTGTAGGTAGGAGTAGGCGAGGTCGGCTAGTTAAGCTGGGCAATTTGCTCTGGCCTCGACCCGCCTCGAATGGGGTGGGGATTCCCCGTGCAACCCAGGTTGGCTAGGCGGGGTCGGGGCAAAAAAATTTGCCACAGGCGGAGTGAGAATATTATCCCCTTTGTTTATATATCGGGCGAGACCAAGGAATATCCCCACAGTTATATCAATATAAATTATTTATATTATATATTATATATTTATATTAATTATTATTATTATTATTTTCTTTTGGCAAATTGCCTAATAAGCCCTAAGCTCTTGCCCTCTCAACTCTTTGTACTCTGTCTCTCATCTCGTCTCTGTCTCCCACACTCTCATCTTCTCTGGCCACACCACGTGGCAATGGCTTGCAGTGGCCGACCTCCCTTCTCCTCCTCCGCCCCATCATCGCGATCGGAAGGCCTGACTTCGATAACCTCTCAATCTCTCATTGTCTCATAGTCTACTTCTCTTCCTCTCTCACTCACAACTGCTAAGCCTTCTCCTCCCCTCCCCTCCTCCACAGTCTTCTACGATAAACTGACCTCCTCCTCCAACACCCCATCCTCAAAATACATGGGTTTAGTTTGGATTGGAAGTCTTACTAAATTTTAGTGTAAAACTTGTTAGATTTATTACTTAATTCTAGTGTACAAAACATACATAAATTGAATCCCAAATTGAAATTTGTGCTAACTAGTTAATTTGGTATTTAATTTCCATGGGACATGTAGTGATTGATTAGTTAATTTGTTCATGACATAGACTTTTTGAAGGGTATTTCTTCTTTGGCCTGGATCGTTGTTGTTTCAAACTTTTCTCTATTAAAGAAGCCTAATTGATATTTGTGGCTGAAAATTAACGGAAGGTCTAAATCAAGTTAAAATATATAAATAAATGTTCATCTTCAAATTAAAACATATCTCTAACTACATTGTGTGAATTCCATTATTAATCCAGTCACAAAGCTAGTTCAACATCAAATTAAAATGAACTATTTATAGATAAAGTCTACAAACTTGGTCAATATATATATAAGCTTCTTTCAATCCACATATGATAGAGTATTCTGCATATCAGGACATGTATTGTAACGTACAGGTTAGATGATTTTGCATGCAAATTAGCTACACATTAATTAATTAAATCGACCCTTTTCATATTCTTTATGTATACCTGTCTCTATGTATGTACGTTTCCGATATTCATTATTAAATAGTAAAGAATATATGAGTGTCTACTAGACTACATATCTTTAAGCATCAATTTAGTGTATGGACGTTTTGCTTTTTCTTTTCATATTTGGTGTCTCTATTAGTATATTTGAGGTCCATTTCAGGATATGTTTGATCACTTAATATTTGAATTTTGGTTTTTTTCTATTTTCATGGCTTTTTCTCTAATTTATGTTCACTTTATGGACTTTAAAGCTCTCTAGTCTTCTAATCTCTTTACATTTTATTATTTTTAAGATTTAAGTAAGTGCGGGGTACCTAATTAATCCACCCTCAGTTGGAAGTATCCAGGATAGTATTAATTCTAAAGAATTACCAAGTCAGGTAAATTCAAACCAAACTTCTCCTTCTGTAGATTTGTGTGTTGATAGTGATGACCAAGTTAGAGTTAGAAAAAGAAAAGTAACTTCTATAGTGTGGAACCACTATAAAAAAACAAATGATTGATGGGGTAGACAAGGCTATTTGTAATTATTGTGGGAAAAAAAATTAGGGGGTGAAAGTATGAATGGGACAAAACATATACATGATCATTTTAATAGATGTCCTCTTCGAAAACAAAGAAATATTAAGCAAGCAATTTTGAATCCTAGAAAGGAAGCCAATGGAAAGTTGTTGCTTAGTACATATTCTTTTGATCAAGAAATTGCTAGGAAGGATCTTGCAAGTATGATTGTTTTACATGAATATCCTCTTTTGATGGTTGACCATGTTGGCTTTAGAAAATACTCCAATACCCTTCAATCATTGTTTAAAATGGTTTCCCGAAATACTATCAAGAATGATATATTGAAAATTTATAATTTTGAGAAATAAAAAACAATGGATTTGTTGGGTAATAATAGAATTATAATTGCAATCACTACTGACATGTGGACTTCTAATCAAAAGAAAGGCTTGATGATGGTTACAACGCACTTCATAGATGATTCTTTGACACTTCAAAGCAGAGTAATAAGGTATATTTTAAATAAAATTAATTTGATTTACTTCTATATTTTGTTATAATTTAATTTTTTATAATAATTTAATTTTGTTTCAATTACAGGTTTATATATGTGCCTTGCCCACATACCCCTGAGACACTCTCTAAGGCTTTGATGGATTGTTTATTTGATTGGAATGTTGATCGCAAGTTGTCTTCTTTAACTGTCAATAATTGCACAATGAATGATGCTTTGATCAACATTATTTTAGGTAAGCTTTCTAGTAGCTCACTTATATTGAATGGAAATTTTTCACATGCGTTGTTGCACATTGAATTTGATGGTAAAAGAATTTTAAGTAATTAAAGGAGAGTGTTGAGAAAATTCGAGAGAGTGTTGCTTTTGAACATTTACACCTAAGAGATTAGAAAGTTTGTTGAAGCCTTTCGTCGATTGAATATTTGTTGTGATAAAGGATATGCCAAGTTGCAAAACTAGATGGAATTCAACATTCTTGATGCTTAGCATCATAGATTATAAGAATGTATTTCCTCGTCGAAGTCATAGAGAACCACAATATAAATATGTTCCTAATGACTTAGATTGGAATTTGGCCAAAGAGATTTGTGAAAAGTTGGAATTGTTTTATGAAGTTATTGAAATATTTTATGGGACCAAGTATCCAACATCCAATTTGTATTTTCCAAATATTTGTGAAATAAAGTTGTCAATGTCTAATTGGATTGGATCTTCTTATGTTGAGATTAGATTGATGGCTACAAATATGATTGAAAAGTTTAATAAATATTAGGGTGAAATTCATAATCTATTGATTTGTTGCATTTGTGTTGGATCAATTCAAGATGAAGTTGGTTGATTTTATTTTCTAAAATTTTGGAAATGAAAGATTCAAAGTATGAAATTAAAGAAAAGTTCGACAAATTTTTGATGATTAGTAGATGAATATAAGAAAAGTATCATTCAAGTGGGAATGTCAATCCAATCTTCAACTGTCTTTTAATTTGAGATGATTCTTTTGGTCTTTGGAAAAAGTTGAGCTAAAGATGCTTAGCAAGTTTTTGATGCATTTGTTTTTGTATTTTCTGAAAAATCTTGATGCTAGGAGATCAAAGATTGATACTTATTTGGAAGAGCCTGTATTGCCTAGATCAAGTGACTTTGATTTATTAGCTTGGTGGAAAGCAAATTCAAGAAAATATCCAATTTTGAAAAAAAATAGCAAGAGATATTTTAGCCATTCCAAGATCTATAGTAGCATCGGAGTCTACATTCAGTACTAGTGGTAGATTTATTAGTCCACATAACTTAGAAGTAGACTTCATCCAAAGACTTTGGAGGCAATGATGTGTGCTCAAGATTGGTTGTGGGCTAAAATGCACAGTATGAAATTTTTATTTACTTATGTTTCATATTTGTTATTTTTTTTTTTTTTGTTAACTATTTTTATTTTATGGGTAGATTCATCTTCTTTAGCTTCACCATACAAGAGATGTGCAACATTTGTTGAGATGATGATGATGATGATGTAAAACATTTGTCTTAACATTTGTTTGTGTGTAAGTTTTTCTTGTCATCACAACTAGGGTACCTCTCTTATCCCTTTTAATAGTACTAACTCAAATTTCAATGTTATGTAATTTCTTTTATTTTGTCTGTAACCACCAAATGGATTAATATAGTTTTCTATGCTTTGCTAAATTGCTAATGAGCTATTCAACAGGATCTTGATGATCTAATCAGTTTATTTCGATGGCCTCTCTCTTGAAAAGTGAAAACAACAGGATAAAAGGAAGCATGATCATGCACGAGAAATGACTATTAGATTGAAGTCAAAGTTGATTGAAATTGTTAGTGGTTCTCATCGATGTCTTAGTTAGTTTCATGACATGTGGAGATCGGGTAGCAGCGATTAGGAAGATGTTTGTGATTTGAAATTTTTGCTCTGAGGAGAACTATCAAGGGTGTTCAAGAATTTTTTTGCTTAGGATGATAATTCTACTATGTATGATTCCAGGAAATTTGTGGAGGGAAAGTGTAATATTAATTATGTTACTTTTCAATGTCAATGAATATTGATGATTGGATAATATTAATGATATTGGATATATGTAATATTTGTTATGTTTTTTATTTTAATTAGGAAAAATAATATTATATATTGGTATTTATTTTCTAATTAAATTTGTTAGGCTATATTGTATAATTATGTAATATGATATTTATTAGTTATTGTAATTTATATGTTGCAAATATTTAAGGAAGAAAAATTTTTTACATATATATATATATATATAAAATAAAAAACCTAAACGAGACCTTGAGCTAGGATTGCCTCGCCAGATTGCCATGCTGCAGTACAGTCAATTAGGTGGAGAAGAGCGAGGTTGGAGCATCTTCCTACTTTGAGATCACAAGAGGAAGCGCCACCAGGCCTCATACGTTTGTGAAGAACTTCTGCGGGAGTTGGGCGCCAGTCAGCCCCTCACCGTAGGCCAGCTCACTTCCTGAGTCAGCACAACGACAAGGTCATCAAGGGCAAAAGCACTTTGTTCTTGCGAACCTTAAAGTTCTTACGAGAGCTCTCTTCCTAGGTAAGAGGTCGGCTCCAAAACCCCTTATCCTAGCCCGGATCATCTACCTTTATATTTATGGAGGACCCTAAGCTTGTCCCCCAGCGATGAAAGAAAAGAATGAAACCCAAGTAAGGTTATCCGAGTTAAGGAGGAGTTCGTGGGCTGGAGCGAATAGAGAGTTAGCGAAGTCGGATGAGGAGGAGAAGAGCGAGATGTCTGCAGTGTACATTTTAGGTTTTATACGAGGATCATCATGGCGGATAGCGCTCGGGGTTGATTGCCTAACAGCGATACATCGAAGCGTCTAAAGTTGGCCAGGTCAGATGAAGAGGCTAGAAGATTCTAGCGTGTAGCGTGGACTCCCACTGGATAGAACTTCCAATTCGAGGAGCGCTTGCAGAGGGTGCCCCCAGAATGCTCTAGAGAAACGCCGCCAACGGATGGAATCATGCGGGGATCTCCTTGTGTTAGAGTTTGTGGCGGAGGCTCCATTAAAGGTGATCGTTGCTGTCGTTCTCGAGCCGGGCTTGGCCAGGCCTTCGCGGTAGGATGCTGTGCCTGTGCTAAGCTCGTATGTTCCTCGTAGGAGAGGAGTCCGTCCTTCGATGGACATGGTGGCTCCTAACTAGAGAGACTTGGGTGGCTAAGAGGCTCTAGGAAATCATTGATCGTTCGGGGCCCCTTCAACAGAAGAGTCTTGGTCATGCACATGCGCTGACCTACATCCATCCTCGGTGTCGCGACCCGACTAGTGCTAAGCAGTGTTCCATCTCATTTCCCGGCTACCTGGATAAGGAGACCTTCTAGCGCGTGGCCAAGGATGGGATGCTCATTCGCAATCACAACCTCTGAGTTGATAAGTTTTGATTTTTAGTACTTGATTGTTAATTTTGTGTTCTTATTTATTTCTAACATCTTCTCTTTTCTAGGCTGTGATGGTCATTCGTAACATGGCTCGTCAACATAGGGAATTCCAATCCCGGCTGGACGATGCTGAGAAGCTACGGCTTTATGCCCGATCGGCCCGTCTCAGCTGGGCTTTGGATGTTTCGGGTTAAAGGCAAAGTCCAAGTTAAAGCTTGGGAGCGGAGGCTAAGGCAGTGGGAGAGGATTGCACAAATGGAAAGGAGAGGGATGAAGCCAGCGAGAGGCTAGGTGGCCAGCTTGGCGGCTAGTGTGAGCCAGGCCATGCCAAGGTAGGGGTGAGAAGGACACAGTTGGGGTCAAGCCTTAGCGAGGCTGCGGGTAGGCGTATGAAGTGATGAGAATTTGCCCGCTGGAGGTTGAGCGAACATCTCTCTTGCTAGAGCTCGGGGCGACCAAATATGAGGTGTCCTCCATCTATTCTCATGCGAGCAAGGACAAGGAGGCCATGGAGGAAGAGTATCAGAAGGCTCTGGAGGTGATGCTGCGTAGATTAGGGTGTTGTGTGTTCGAACCACGACATGCGCTGGAGACCGTACAAGGTCCCGGAAAGGTATACTGACTCCATCGACCAGCTGCCTCTTGAGTTCTTTGCCAGACCCAGTACCTTGCCTTGTCAGCGGTATCGAGGCCTAGCAATGAAAACATCTCGTTAAACGCTATAAAGGAACCCGTGGAGTTCTTCTTTATTGAGGACTGGCTCTAGCCCTCTTTTCCTTTCTTATTTTGTAATTTTTTTATAAAGGGGCCTTGTTCGGCCACCATCATTTATTAATACTCTAGGCAGCTATTAGCTTTAATGGGGAAATACACCTTTTGTCTACTTCGACTATTGTTTATTTTTATTTCTCATCTCGACGACATTGGAGCTCTTATGATTTGTAGTTTACTTAAGCTATTGATTCCTTTCATTGTGCCACCCTTTTCCTTAAATCTGGGTTAGGATGGTCACTTTAGGACACCAGTGTTAAGTTAGGAGCTAGTAGGTTCGCCCTTGTGCCAGCAGGCAAGGCACCATCTTTGGGCCTTGGTTATAGCCTACAGGCCAAGGACCATTGTAGGGCTTGGTCATGTACCAGTATGTTGAAGGCCTTGTCTGGTTTCCCTGTTTGGAAGTGCCAGCAGGCTTAAAGTGTAGCGACCCCTAAGCCCGATCCGACCCGAAAGGCAGTCAGACGAAACCCGGGGATTGCCGGTTTATTTCTTACAGTTATCGTTTTATTAAATTTTATTTTGAAAGTGTCGTGACGAATCCTGCCCCGAGCCGAATGGCGGATCGAGCCGAGCCGGTTCCCCACTCTGACGTTTTCATTTATCTTATCAAAACATTTTATTACGTCATTTATTTCACGGAAAGCGGTTTCAGTTTTGGGGGCGACCCGCTAATCATTTACAAATATAAAGCGATTCGGTAGGCCCGTAAGCATTAACAAAATACATTTACAAAGAAAAAAGCATTCTATGCTCTTTTCAAGATGATACACAAAAATCAAGTTTGAGGGTTTAGCCCTTTTGTTTAAAACACCCTTTAATTCAAAAGATGATATGCAAAAAAATTCGGAGTATACACTTATACGCCGTACTTTCTCTATGACTCTACGCTGCGCGATCTTGGGCTTCTTCTCTTTGCTTACTTGATACCTGCGCATAGTTAAAACTACACGCTAAGCATTTTCATGCCTAGTGGTTCTATACAATTCTATTCCATATTCAATTTAACTCGGCAAGCATTTATCATTAAACTATGCCTAATATATCAACATATACTCATGCTTTCAATGTACAAATCATTTACCGTATCATATCATATCATGCATTTTCAATGCAACAATTCATTTCATGATATTCAAACATATTCATAAAAATATCTCATTACACTCGTCAATGTTGGCTATTTCACCTTGACTATTCGATTCACAATTTCTGGCGGATTCCGTTTGATGAATCCCGCCCTTATTATCATTCGGTAATGTGCTTATACATTTACAATTCTATCTCCCATCATGACGGATGCCGTTTGGTACATCGACCGCGTGGTATCGCAGACCGATCTCCCGTCATGCGGATGCCGTTTGGTGCATCCCGGAACACACGTGGTATCGATTAAATGCCATACGCCCGTCATGGCGGATGCGATTGGTGCATCGCCCGAGTGGGACATTTCTTAGTACCGCCATCGCAGCGGATGCCGATTAGTGCATCAGCCAAGTGGGACGTGGAAAATTTCGGGTGCCTTTGTGGCGGATGCAGGTGGTGCATCCGTCGAGCCCGATTCATTGGTATATTATTCACTTCACAATTCCGGCCAGTTCCATTTACCCAGGTGAATCTCGTCTTTATCATCATTCACTTTTCATTGGGTTATCGATTATCACATTCGATCTCATATTGCTTTACCGTATTATCTTTGAGAACCATACTCAATCCTACATAATCATATCACATACTCATTCATGATCTCGATTATGTTCGTTCATAGTTAATTGGTAAACTACCAAAATACTTGAATTAAGGATCAGTCGGAGAACAAACCAATTATCGATTCAGTTTCTTTCCTCGATGTCAATCCTAGGCGGGTTGTCGTCTTCACTTGCGCCCCTAGTCCATCCTGATTTATTCACTCTTAGTGATTATGCAAATAATCGTACTCGCAGATATCGTTGAGGCAAGCAAAGCTTTTCCGGCGGTGAGTCTGATACGTTTTTATAGACTCATTCTTATTCCCTATGAGTCTACTTTACTTAGGAATTGGAATCATTCCAATCGGATTATCGACTAAAGTTATGGCGTTTGGATGTTAAGTGTTGGATAACAGGGACAGTTTGTATTACTAATTTCCAGGGTTCTAACTTCATATTTGACACTATCTCTTTGTACTCATTTAAAGCTAAGGTGCTAAGGGTTCTATTCAATTGGAATCACTGCCCAATTCGAACACCGAAACTCAAGTGCGTCAAGAAAACTGACCAGGGATACTCTATGTTCAAAGCTGGAACCAGAGTTTGGCTTGCACATAGCCCCACTTTGAGTGAATTTTTAGGCCTCTTAGGATCAGAATTTGGCGATGCCTATTCTTTACGTTTCGTTCTCCTTGAAGTCTATTTTACGTAGCCACTTGAATCACTCAAATCGGATAAGAAATGAGCAAGTTATGGCCAAAATACAAAAACTGGTCGAAAGCTGAGAACATAGCAGCGAGTCTATCTTAGGTACACCCACTAAAGTGTCTTAGGTACACTTTGGCCAAAATGACCAGCTTAGTGTCAGGTACACTTTCAAAGTGTGCCAGTACAAGTCACCTAAATGCCTTTAAAATGTGTGTTTTCTCATTTTTATACTGATCCCAATCAATTCTACCTTCAAACACACATCAAAACCATTCCAAATTCACCTTGGAATCTCTTTTCTACTCAAAATTATCTTTCAATTACATATATTTCTTCAAATTCTTTCATTAATTCCTTCAAGATCATTCCAACATGGGTTATGACCCATCCTCAAATAACCATGATGATTAGTTGGGGTTTATTCACAAGCCCTAACTCCAAAAGACTCTCAAATTAACCATGTGGATCCATCCTAAAGAGAGGATTCTATGATTATGTATACACATGGGTTTACCCACAACACCTCCAACAAGTTAAGGGTTTGTGTGATCTCTTCCACAAAAACCTGAACCCAGGAGACATTCTCCCAAAACAAAGCCTTAGGAAATCAAAACACACTTGATCCTAAGATGAATACATACCTTAGTTTGATCTTCCTCTCGCTACCTCCTTCTTCTTCACTCTTCTTCCTCTTATTCTCTCCCTTAACTTCCTCCTCTCACCGCAGTTTTTGCTAGGCAAAGTGGAGACCAAATGAATTTAGCTTTGTTTTCCATTTTTATATTTTCAACTTTTCATAAATTACAACTAGCCCTCATATCTTTAATTTTGCAATTCAACTTGTTTTTATTTCTACTATGGCCCATCGCTACTCCTTTTGATTTTATACCCCTTGTAAATCTCAATTTTATCCCTTGTTCTAGTGCCAAAATTTCCGGGTCCTTCAGTTTCATTTTCATAACTTGTCAATTTATCAATTTTCGGAAAAACCAGTTTGGCTTAATTCATACCGAATATATAAAAAATTATAAAAATTAGGGTATTTTTGAGGCGTTACATAAAGCCTGATTACGGTCTCTACAAGTGCTAGCAGGCTTAGAGTCGTGCCCCTCGGTTTTAGTATGATAGGTGGGCTTAGACCGCTTCGCATTGCGGGTCATACAAGTCTTAGGTCATGGACCTTAGGCCTATGGAGTAAATGAGTTTAAAAGCCACGGTACTCCTTGATAATCTTTGTCTTCTAAACCTCGAGTATGGAAAACTGAAAAGATTGGAAAATTAATGCGCACATAAAGCGCGCCGGAAGGTGAAGGGTGATTGGTCACAAAGCGAGTGAGTAGCGCACGTGTCCCAACATGTCTATGGTGCATGATTTTCTGATGGCTTATTTAATGCATCTGTTGACGTTTCACCCCTATATATAGGGGTCTGACTTTGAGTGCTGCCTATCCACAAAGTCTTTCACCTGCTACGATTTCTTTTCCTCTCTATTCTTATGAACTAGCAAGGATAAGGGAGCCATGGAGGAAGACTACCAGAGGGCTCTAGAGCTATCTTTCACCTATGGCTACGGATGTTGTGTGTTTAAATCGATACCAGCGGAATGACGGAGGTTCTAGATTATCACCTTTGAATCCTCGAAATTTTCTTTCTCAGTGCTGCGGAGCCTTAGGTTCCCCACTGTCTGCATCCTCACGAAGGCATTTGCTCCCGGGGTGCATCGTAGAGAGGTGGTGGAGGGCACGAGAGATGTGCCCCGTCGGAACCGTGGAACATCCTAAGTTCGATTTTCTTCTACTTTCTCACTCTTCGTAGTTATTCGATATGGCCGCTTTGACAAATATCATAATGTAACTAACAATGCCATTGGTGTATTTATGAGATATAACTTTTTGTAACGGGCCCAATATGGCCACTTGGACATATATCATCATGTAACTAATGACGCCATTGGTGTATTTATGAGATATAACTTTTAGTAATCTTTGTACAAACGACCCTCGAGTGGATGATTGCTCACAGGAACCTGAGGTTAAGTTATATCGGGGTGGGGTACCTGCCCTCCTTGGGCTCCGAACTTAGTGGGAGAGCTAAGAGTCACGATTATTGGCAGGCATGTACCTAGCGAAATTTAAGAGCCACGATCTGGTATTTTGATAGTGCTGACCGGACTAAGAATCCCGTACGGTCTTTTGAAAGTGCGAGGCTTATAGTCTTAGTCTGGTCTTTTGAAAGTGCCAATAGGCTAAGGGCCTCAGTTTAGTCTTTTGAAAGTGCCAGCAAGCTAAAAGTCATATCTAGTCTTTTGAAAGTGCAAGCAAGCTAAAACCACGATGCAGTCTTTTGAAAGTGGCGGCAGGCTAGAGCCCACGATCACGGTCTTGAAAGTGGCGGGCTGAAACAAACTAAATATTTTGAAAGTGTCAGTCGGCTAAGAGCCATAGTCTGGTCTTTTGAAAGTTCCAACGGTATAAACACATCTAGTCTTGAAATTCTTCAGGCTAAGAATGCATCACGGTCTTTAAGTAGCGATGGTTAGAAACCATAGTATGGCCTTTTGAAAGTGTCAGCTGGCTAAAAGCCACATCTGGTCTTTTGAAAGTACCAACAGGCTAAGAGCCACATCTGGTATTTTGAAAGTGACAACAGGCTAAGAGCCACAATCTGGTTTTTTAAAGTGCTGACAAGCTAGAGCCACGGAGTTTGGTCTTTTAGAAAGTTTTGACGAGTACAAGGCACTATCACAGTCTTTTGAAAGTACCAACATTCAAAAACACATTAGTGTTATGAGAAGAGCAATTATAAAATTTCAAAATATTTTAAAGGCAGTCTTTTATTGATAGTAATACTTTCAAAGGAAGTTTTACTGGTAATACCTCTTCAGATGCATGGCATTCCACATTAGAGTCACTGGGCCAAATCTATCTTATTCGCGTGCTTATGATCAGCGACCCGGCTCTAACTGATATATGGCCCTTCCCAGTTTGGTTGGAACTTCCCGTCTGCTGGGTTAGCCGTGTTTTCAAAGACTCTACTCAAGACCAGGTCTCTGTCTCGGAATGTACACTACTTTACCCGCATGTTGTACATGTTTGTGGTCTCCTGGCGGTATGGCCTTTCTCATCTTACATTGCTGACCATGGCTTCGTCTGTCATATCCTAGGTCTTCAGTAATAGCCGGCGTATTAACCTCTTCGAGAATTTCGGTTCGAAGTGTGGACATCCCGATTTGCATGGGAATTATGGCCTACATCCACGTAAATTAAGCGACGACACCCCAGGTTAACGGTTAGTGGTTATAGGTCATCGAACTCTGTGGATTCGTAACATTTCCTTTGGCGAATCGACGCTTTCAAGTACATTAGGAGTCTTGTTAGATGATTAGCTGGGGTTGCTTTGTGGAATGCCGCGAGGATCGAAATACAAAGTTGTGACTTTCAAATCTTTGCAAAAATTCTTGTATACCCTGCTATCCAGCTGTGGCCCACATGTCGATCACTATTAGTTGTGGTATTAGAATCGACGGATGATGTTCTTCATACAAACTAGATGACATTTTGTCTTTGATAGAGCGAAGGCTTAAACTACCCATTCTTGAAATAGTCACATTCTTCTTGATGTAGCTTCTTTTGTGCTAGGGCGTGGGTAGTGGTACAGCTATATCAATTCCACAGCTAGGCGAAGAGAGCGAAGAGCTGATATGGTCTGTTAGATTCTAAGCGGCCACCCTTGAGATGAGGCCTTTATCGTTTGGCAGCGATCACACTTCTGACATAAGCGACCACCACGCCCTCGTAGTTGGTGGTAGTAGCCACAGGTATGGGCCTTATGCACTAAAGTTACATGCGACTAGATGGTTTGCATATTCGCCGTGGAATTCGTCGATGCATCGCCCTGCTAGGTAGTGAGGCATTTGGGCTGGTAATCTAGGGCCGTTTATACAACCTACCCAGTTCCTGAGAAAATCATTTGCCCTAAATCTGAATCTTGTGGCTTTGACCACACTGCTCAGGAGTTCTCAGAGCTCGGGTAACGGACTATTGGAGTCGTAGAGAGGGATATGCTTCTTACATCACCGTTTACTCGATTAAGCGACAATTGAGGCTCGACTAGTAATAGACGGAGAAGAAACACTATTCTTTAGTTGGTAGGGATGCGTATTGCTTGTTGGTGGCGTCTCGCACTCATTGAACCCGCAGGATATCTCGAACTTCGACTGAGACTCTCGGTTAGACTTAACCATGCATAGATACTTGGTTGTCCGTCTCGTATTCCCCTTTTACCTACCCTACCACCAATTGGGAGTCACTTTGTATGATGACATTTTCAAAGTATACGGAGATTGCAAGATCTATACAATTAGGATTAGCATAATTACCTTACTCATTGGGCGCGGGAAGTCTATCCGCCCATAGCTACTCACATCACTCTTCGGTTGGGGCTTTAGGTTTGAGCCAACAGGCTCCGTTCTGAAGCGTCATCCACATTAAGGATCCACCAGTCGACGTTACCCGGGTCCGCATCCTATTGGGGGATCTCTACTAAAAAGTCTGCTAATATCTGTCCCTTTATTGCTAAGTGGTGTTTATACTAGATACCAAACTCGTTTAGCTCAATAGCCCACAGGCCAGTCTTCCACGACAAGTCGGAGTGTTGTGGTGCCATGAGGAAGATTAATTGACGATGATAGGGTGTGCTTGGAAGTAAGGGCGGAGTTTTAGTTGCCTCCTGAAGCGTAGGTGTTGCTTGCTAGTGGGTATGCAGGTTTTGCTTGAGATGAGATTTGCTTAAGAAGAATCTTTTGGTCTTTGTTTTTCGATTGTCATCTTCTTTTAACAAAATTTGCACTTATTGAGACATCTGAAGCTACTAGGTAAAAGATGGGGAGCATATCACAGCTTGAGGGCTAGCCAAAATCGCGGTCGGTGAGATGTTCGCTTGATTTCCATGAAGGCACAGAGTGGCATTCCTTAATCCTGGCAGATCAATTTTGGCTCCCTTTAAGTGGTGAAAAACATCTTTGGTGGTACGTAAAGGCAAGATATGAGGCAGTGTAACACCCCCCAGAAATACACCCTAGTTGTTTTTAAACATAATTAGGGTATATTCTAAGTGCATTTGGAAAAAATTTCATAATTATTTTTGCTAAGTGAGAAAATATCAAAACCCGGAATTTGTACAAATTACAAGGGTAAAAGTGGAATTTGTCAAAATGGGATATAGAAGTCATAAGATAAGAAGAATGTGGGGTGAAGTGGAAATAACATAACTTGATTTGTAAATAAGGAGAGATGAGGACCTAAGTGTAAATAAAAGGAAAATTTAATATAAAAAGGGGTGAAGACCAAGTTTGGTCTCATTTTTTGGTTAGAACAAAACGTGAAGAGGAAGAGAGGAGAAGAGAAGAGGAAGAGGAAGAAGAAGAAAATAAAGAAGAAGGAGGAGTCAAGAAAGGTATGGAAAGTATGAAACTTGTATGGAAATGCTATGATTTTTTATGGAAACTACTTGGGTATGGATTACTAGGGTTTTCTATGGATATCTGGGTTCTTGATCTAGGGTTTGAGGTGTTAACGAGAGTGAGTACTTGTTGGGAGTATAGAATCCACGCGGAGGTATGAATTCTTGTTTATGATGAAGAGATACAATTTTGGTGTAGGAAGTTAACCTAACACAAGAATTTGAGTTAGGGTTTAGTAAACTTGGAAATTAATCTATATGTTTGGTTTTTTTTGGGTTATGAACCATTTTGGAGATGTTTTCTAGAGAGTATACGAATACCCTTTTGATTTGGTGGAATTTCTAGAAGAAAGGGCATGAATTCTTCCATTTTTGGGCAATCCCACATTTTGGTACCGGTACCCAGAATAAAAATTAGTCTTAGTACCACTTAGCGGGGAACAGTGATCAGAGTACGAAGATAAAGTGAGTAGGTTCCACTCACAGAGGGGTTAGTGGGTGCATTGCTTCCTATGACCTTGATTTTGGTATTCTTACATTTATTAAGCTCAAATTAGAACACGAGGGTATAATAACCACTAATATAAATGACTAACGGGGTTTAAATAAGAATAAAACTAAGTGAGAATTGTACCTTACTCGCGAGTTCAAGGTGGGAAAACTTAATGCCTAAGATAAGATAATAAGTTCACGAACATATAATTATAGGAATGCCTAAGACGGATATTGAATGACCACGACACGCCGTTGCAATGGGCGGGCATCTTTGATTAGTGCTTAGGCACTCACCTTTAGTGCCTCTGACACTTAACGCATTCGTAGGCAAACATATCTCCCGTCGGTGCTTTGACCTCTTGCTAATCTTTATGACACTTTTGTAGTGGCGAGCATGTCTGGCCGATTAGTAAATCTTTGCTTTGTCTTCATCTTCCTAGTCTTGTATAGTACCTTCGGTGCTTATCGTGTTATATCTACTCTGTTTCTTGTCTTGTTAAGTAGTCCAGCAGTTATATGATAAAGTGGAATGACGAATAAAGAGTATTAAAGTAAGTACATCATTCTGCTCCGAATGTACCTACGGGTACCTCTGTATAAGTATAAGTTATGTAGTACCTACGGGTACCTCTGTATAGTATAAGCTCGCTCAGCGCTGGGAGATCACGAATAAGTATAAAGCCAGAATTTATAAGTACAAGTAAGTGTATTAGTTTTATTTATGAATTCATGGAAAATCGATATACGCTCTTTGTATATACATTGTTATTTATATGCTTGTTATGCAAGTATCGATGCATGTGTACATATATAAAATCATATGTTTCCCTTTAAGTGTCTGACTTAGCACGGGTTTTTATCAGTGTAGGTCTGAAGGAGACGTGTGATTTTCGCCTCTTGCTAATTTGCAGCACACTTGTAGGGGTTCATCACTTTATGGTGTATTTCACGATTATGCAAATGTACGGAGTTTGTATATGTATATGAAAATGGGACTCATGGTATGTAACATGCAAACACGCTCTGATCGTAGTTTTTTGTATCTTGTATATGATATTTGGATTCAATTATAAGACTTGGGACCACCAATGTCTTAAAAGCGATAAAGTCCCAGTGCCTGAGTCCTCGCGCCCTTCGTGTTCGCCCGGGCGAAGAGGTCGAGGGCATAATAGTATCTAGAGCCATCGGCTGCCCCGAGTTAGTTCTTTGCGCTCCTTTTCTAGAGGTAGGAGTATGAGGTTCTATAATAGCTTTAAGCTGAACAGGATTGGCCTCTATCCCTCTCTATGTTATCATAAAGCCCAAAACTTTGCCTGAATTGATTCCGAACGCACATTTTAGGGAATTGAGTTTCATGTTGTACGTGTGCAGCAACTCAAAGATTTCTTGCAGGTGTTTCATGTGATCGGGCGTTCTTTGGATTTGACAAGCATATCGTCGATGTAGACTTCCATGGTCTTACCCATCAGCGGTTGAAATTTCTTGGTCACCAGCCTTTGATAGGTTTTCAAGCCAAAAGGCATTACATTGTCAACTTGATATAGCCCATGTGGTGTATCAAGTACATTTCTGCGTGCGGGGGCTTGGGAATCTGGTGGTACCTAGAGCGTCGGAGATGACGACATCCATGCGGTTGTGGCATCGACAATCGATATACGCGGGAGGGAGCATCTTTCGACATCTTCGTTACGATTTGTGTAATTCACACACATACTCTCCACCGCCCTTCTTTGGACCCACCACCCACATTACTGTGAGCCATTCGAGGTATTTTACCTCTGTTAGAGCCTACTCTGAAGTTATCACCTCATCTGCGGAATAAATCGTGCGATCCAAGTGAAACATCACTTTACTGTCTCACTAGCTTAGCTCTTAAATTCATAGTGGATAATATTCGCCTTTATGAGAGGCCGCATCGTCGATTCAATCATATTTGAGTGATTCCAGTCAAATACTTCTATGTTTCTTAACAATACGCGTTGTAGCTACTCTTTTCTTCATCGGATAAGAGAGAATCCAGAACGCATGAATCCTAGATCGTCTCAAAGACTATCATGCCTCTAAGGGATCCATCAAGCACGGGTCCTTCTTCATTTCCCTAACTCTCTCTCTCTCTCTCTCTCTCTCTCTCTCTCTCTCTCTCTCCTCCCTCCTCTCTCTCTCTCTCTCTCCCTCTCCTCTCCTCCTCCCCTCCCCTCCCCCTCTCTCTCTCTCTCTCTCTCTCTCTCTCTCTCTCTCTCTCTCGGCTGTGGCGGCGAACTCCGTGGCTGTTATGTGCGTGATCTTGAGAGAGGACTACCCTGAGCTCTTCTCCTTTCTATTCCCATATGGATAGCTTATAGCTCTACCGTGCATCTAACTAATCGCTTAGAAGATTAACTCCGCCCCATGTCAGTCAAATAACTAACCATCCGCGGCGTCAAGGGATCGACCTTCATCGAGTGCAACCAGGTCTAGCCTACTTTGGCATTGTAAGGGCCCCAAGTCTTCAACGACTAAGAACAAAACTTGTTGGGTGATTGGTCCTGCTTGTACAAGGAGCGTGACGTCTCCTAGTGTCGTTGTTGTTACGCCGTTGAAACCAGAAAGGATTCGTCACAAGCTAAGATTCCTAAGGAAAGCTTCATCCGATTGAAGGCCGATAGCTACAACAAGTCCGCCGCATTGTCAGGATCTACCAAACACCCCTCGTGCACATTAAAATGCTTAATGCATAGGGTGAGTACTAGTGCACTTAATGGGGGCACAAATGACCTCACTCAAGCCATATCTGAGAAAGACATGTTTCATCTATCTATTGCTCTTTCACGGTCGCCTCCCATGGATAACATTTACTGCCTTGACTGTGGGCTTAATTAAGAGTGTCTAACACAATAAGTACAATATTTATACTTGCTTTTAGCCTTTCTAGCTCATATTTTGCCCTTAGTTTGTGTAGAATAGGTGCTTTTGACTTTCTTTTCTGTTTTTATGCTCTTAAAGGTTGTTCAATGTTCCTTGCACCTTTTAAAGTGTCTTGGATACTTAATACATTCTCTCTAAATGCTTAGTTTCAGATATTTCTGACAATGTGTGAACAAGATAACTTGGCACAGCACATTGAAGCTTTGAACTCAAATGCATGCTAAATGTTTGTATAAATTTTCTAAGTGCTACTTGACACCATCACATATCCTTCTTTTTGTGCTTTTTAAAGTCATATCTTCCATCAAAGACCATTCCTCAATGGATCCTAGATGAGAATATATGAGAGATGCTTGTTGCCTAGTCGAGGATAAGGGAAACCCTATAATCCTATCACTCAGTTTTTCAGGATAATATAATCTTAAATCAATCGGTTGCCAAATCAAACAATCAAAACCCCCATGATTTATCAGATTCAGACATTCATCGATATCATCATCTATGATCCTTGAACCCTACTCCCTTTGAGATGACTTGTGGACTTCCTATAGAATTATTATGCTTGGTGCCATTGAGTTCCTACGCTTGGGAACATATTGAGTACACCGTAGATTGATAAGCATTTTCGCAATTAAGTGTCGGGAGTGGCGTAGTGTTCTAGTTTCGATATAAAGAGAGAGCTAGTGGTACTTTGGTAAATTGCATTAAAATCCAGAAGTCCTTTTCATTCTCTTAAATTATGCAAAAAAATTCTTTGTGTATATAATATATGTGAATACTGTTCTTGTTGGGGTGGTATTAGTGCATGTTGGTGTGGACTCATGATGAGCAACACCGACTTGTAAGAATCACACCTCAACAAAGTCCTCGAAACTCAATTATAAGATGTTTGTTTCATTTGCCTTCCACTCCTCCAATGGAGCACATAGAAAGTTAACAAATTCCTTTTAATCCAAATGAGTAAGGGTTACCTTTTAACCCACAAAGATTTTAGATGATCCTCCAAGACAAGGGAGATGGAGCTTCAGACAATAGGCAACCCCGGGCAAAGTGGGAGAAGAATGTCAACTCAACATAATCATTATCAGCTCCTCCCGCCCCTTTGCCTAATGTTGCAACCCTCAAAGAGATTTTGAGACCTCAAAGAACCACAATAGACTCATGCATTCGCCACCCGAAGAGGCGGCAACCGTTTTCCCCGTGAAACCAGAGATGATTCATCTCAGGGGTTCAATTCCGAGAACCCTTACTCATACATGAGAGACTTTAAGGATGTTTGCAGCGCTTTCCTTTCTACAGGATCACCCCTCCACATAATCTGTCTGGTTTTGTTTCCTTTCTCTCTAGAGGAAAAGGCTAAAATATGGTTTCATTCTCTTACTCCTAATTCACCCCACTGGGAGGACATGCAAAGTGTATTTTAAACACATTCCCTCCGGACGACTAATGCACTCATGGCTATCTAAAACTTTTTATGAAAAAAATCTGAGCGACCTTTGCCAGCCATAGAAAGATACTATGACGCCCCAAAACCCATGGGTCTCGCCGACAACCATCGAATTTCTGAACATGTGAATATTTCCGTGTCCCGATATTACACCCATACGTCTTCATGTGTCGAGACTCATTCCATCATTTAATTCATAAATATACAGAATTACTCCATAGCTGGCCCGTAAGAGTTCGAGCACAACACTCTCACATATGGTACAAAAATATACATATATTAGAAACCAAGTGTCTCTAATATACAAACAGATATGTATTAAACTACTCTCACTCTCATACATAAGGTGTTAAACATCAAGTCAAGGCCACATCTAAATTTCGCTTCAAGATCCCTACTTAAGGTGCGCCCGTCTCGCCAACAAGTCCGGTGACTGGGAAAGGTCCCACGACGGGGTGAGCTAACGCGCCCAGTAGAGACAAAACCTACAAGGGCTACTCCTCACCTAAGTGCACATGCAATGCTATAAATTTACACACATTCTTACACATTCATATAAAACATGCATGTCTCTATATGAATGTCTACATGCCATACCCCATATCTCGAGTCCTCACCGACTTCCTCACACATGCATATGCCATGTATGAAAACTATTTCAAAACAAAAGCTTTTTTTTTTTTTTTTTTTTGAAACTCATTGGACATTCTCCGATTTATAATAAAGTGGACAACCATCCGAATTTCGATATCATGATATCTATTGGATAACCCTCCGATATGATATTATATTGTACTGGTCATTCTCCGATAGTACAATATACTGGACAATCCTCCGAAATTAAATATGATGGACAACCCTCCGAAATTTAATATAATGGACAACCCTCCGAATTTAATTCATTCGAAATCCATGTCATGCACTCACACCCGATTTACGCAATGTCCCCGTACACATGCAATGCTAATGCCACTGCATAAAATCTCATGTTACATGCATAATAAAAACTACATGCAACATATATATCATTCATGCTTTATCATAAGCATCATGTTAATCATCAAACATGCACATATCAACGTGTATATTCACAAATTATGCATGTTTTTCATTCAAGCAATAATACACCACACTGATGTTTTCTTCAGTCTAAAAACCCAGAAAAATTCTGCATGTTAGTCATGCAAGCACACACCAACCGATTTTCTTCGCCTAAACCCGTAGTGCCTCAGATAAGCTAATCATGCAAGCAATATTGACTAAATTGATTTTCTTCTCGCCTAAAAACCCAGAAAAATTCTACATGTTAGTCATGCAAGCAATAATACTCCAAACTAAAACCCAGAAAATTATGCATGTTAATCATGCAAGCAACAATATACCAAACTGATTTTTTTTCTTCTCAAAATCCAAAAAAAAAAAAAAAGAAACAGTGCTCCCAAAACCAATAGTAACAAGATCAATTCCAGAGAAATTCTAGAAATTACAAGGACCTAGGAAACCGCCTCCTCCCGACATCACCGCCGAGAAATTGCTCTCCTTGTTTCTCAAATTTCATGCTACTCTCTTTTCATGGCCATTTCATGGCTCTTAAATAAGAAATAGCTGAGGTATGAGAAGACCCCTACATGATGAAGTGCATATCAAAAATCACAAATTGTTGTATCGCAACTGTAGAATTGTTGGTTCTCTCTTCTATGTCCGTTTTCTTTCTCCCTTTTCCTTTCTTTTCTTCTTCCTCTTCTATTCTCTCTCTTTCTTTCTCTCTACCACCTGGCATAATTTTTTTGGAGAACCCTCCAACAATTTCCTCCTTCTCCTTTTCACCGAATTGATGGTGTCTTCGTGGTGAACACATTCTCTAACCCTCTTGACACCTAGCATTCTCTATGCCAAATGCCAACCAAGCCAATTCACTCCCTCTCATGCATGATCTCCCTTGAACACCTAGCCTACCGGGCTCAATTCTCACAGTAACCAAACCAAGACATTTTCGCCTTGGTTTCCAAGTGTCTTTCTCCTCTGTGCCACATGCCATGCACTTTCATTCCATGTGGCCACCTCATTTTTCCATTCACTCAAACAAAATGCCCATCTGCCCGAATTCAATGAAATTTGACTCCGTGTGCCTAGATTTCACGAGACGACCAACGGCGTGATCCGTCGCCATCCGGGAGATCTAGAGAATTTCTAGGTTTTGCAACCCGTGGCTCATCACTACTTTTATTTTGGTCTCACAGATACAAAGAACTTCTCCATGCTATTCCTCATCATGGTTTGGATATTGGCGAAATTGTTGCTTATTTTCATCAAGGACTCTCTCTTTATAGCAAGCAATATATCCAAATGATGAGTGAGGGACAGTTCTATGAGAAAAACCTTGAAGAGGTTGTGCAATGTTTTGATATAATAGCGGAAAAAGCCCGAAATTGGGAGACTAATACTTCCCTTGATGCCACTAGAGTGCATAGTAAGCCCACTGGAGGAGGAAAACATCATGTGAAAAAGAATGATGACCTTCAAGCCAAACTAGCTATCATGACTAGGAAGTTAGAGGCCATTGAAATGCAAAAAGTGAATGAGGTGACCATTGTACCCAAAGTGCCTTCGGCACCTATGAGACTTAGGATGGAAGAATTATGTATCATTTATGATGACCCCACTCATTTGACCATTGATTGCCCTAATCTTCCCCAAGTCAAGGGAGTCATCCAAATTGAGCAAGCTAATGCTCTCAATTACCTAAGGAAGCCCTTCAACTCACCATATTCGAAAACTTATAATCCGGGGTGGAGTAAACACCCTAACTTTAGCTAGAAGAGTGATGGAGGACATGCTTCCTCAAGTCAAGGCAACCCACCTCAAAATCCTTTTCAAAGCAACCCAGGTTTTCCAAGCCAAAACTTTCCAAGTCAAAATTTTCAAAACCAAGGGTTTTCAAATCAAGCTCCTCATTTCCAAAATCAAGGGCCACAAGGATTTTCTAGAATCCTAGCCAAAGCTCCCCAAGGAAATCAAAATTATCAACCTTACCAACCTCCACATAAAAGAAATTTAGAGAACATTGTAGCACAGTTTATCCAATATCAACAATTAACTAACACTGAATTTCGAATGGCTATAAATGATGTGAAGTCTCAAATTACAAAGTTGACCGCCTCTATAGGGAGTTCTCAACAAGAAAAAGGGAAATTCCCTTCTCAACCCATTCAAAACCCCCAAGGTCAAAAGGGTGTTGGGACCTCAAGTCAAAATGATTGGACCTTTGGACATTGTAAGGCTATCACCACTCTTCGAAGTGGGAAAACAATTGATAAAACCATATATCCCAAGGATCTTCCTAAAGAGATTTCAAAAGATTTTCAAAATTAATCAAAAAGGGATGATGATGTGATTGATGAGCCTAATGTCCCTAAAGCTCGATGTCAAGTCGATGTAGCCTGATAAAGATGTTAAACATGCTCCTCCCGCTCCATATCCCCATAGGTTGAGAATTCAAAAAAAAAAGCATAATCATGCTAAAATTTATGAGTTGTTCAAGCAGGTTAAAGTGAACATTCCCTTGTTAGATGTCGTAAAACAAATCCCTTCATATACAAAATTTTTGAAAGACTGTGTACTATGAAGAAGAAGTTAGGTGTCCACAATGATGCTTTTATGACCGAACAATCCACCTCTCTGATTAGGAATAATTTGCCCCCCAAATACAAAGACCTAGGAAGCCCCACCATTTCCATAGTGGTAGGAAACTCGAAGTTAGAACGTGCTTTAGTAGACTTGGGGGCAAGTGTGAATTTGTTGCCATACTCGGTGTATGTTGAACTAGGGTTAGGAGAGTTAAAGCCTACTAACATTACCCTTCAACTAGCTGACCGTAGTGTAAAGATTCCTAAAGGTATAGTGAAGGATGCATTGGTGCAAGTTGATAGGTTTTATTTTTTTGTGGACTTTGTCGTACTTGATACTCAAATTCGTACGAGTCAAGCGGAGTCAATTTCCAATAATTTCGTAGTCTTTCGCCATTGCTAATGCCATTATATATTATAGGGGAGGGTTGATGACTTTTTCTTTTGGCAACATGATTGTGAACTTGAACATTTTCAATGTTATCAAGGAAGTAGGGGATGATGAAGATATTTCCTAAGTGAATGTGATGATCCTCGTCACAAGCAGAATACGTAGATCATTTTTCATGTGGGATGACCCTCTCAAGTCTTGTCTAGTGAGCCCTACATGTGTTGAGGAAGTAACCACACCTTAAATGGAGTTTGTATACTCCATACTTGAGCACAGTGAGGTAATGGAAACCAATGGGTGGACACCTAGATTTGTGAAGAATTTCTTAATCGGCAGAGAGTTTTACCGCCTAAAAAGAAGCCACCTAAGCTTGAATTAAAGCCTCTACCGTCTCATCTCAAATACTCATTTCTAGGAAGTAAAGAGACTTTCCCTATGATCATATCTTCCTCTCTAAATCTTGATCAAGAGACAAAGCTTTTAGAAATTCTGAAGGCCTACCAAACAGCCATAAGATGGACCATTG